>CM032058.1:2161235-2424612 GCA_018831715.1 Matsumurasca onukii | reverse complement strand
TAATCTCTTTCATCTTGCAGAGTTTCCACCAAGCATTTCTGTTTTCTAATTCATTATATTTTCTCATTCGTCTCTTTCCACTAAATTATTTCCGATGTAACAACAAAACATTTGGCATCCCATGAGTTAAATTGTTAGTATTGGTGTTTACTCATTTTTAGAAATGCACATAAAAAAGACACATACAAGTTTATAAAATGTCATACTCATAAACGTTGTTCATATGCGTAAGCTGGTCAGGTGTTTACATTACTTTTTTCAACATGAAACGCTATGACCGTAGATATTGGTTTGAGACAAGTTTGATTTCCTACTTCCTGTAATAAAACATTAAAACATGTGTAATAAAGATGGGCGGTAAAATCACTTAAGTAATAGATTCTTCACTTTTCATCTTAATGGACAAAGTTATTGGTTTTAAAGGTCGTAAGCTTTAGGTTCATCAAATTGGTGTAAATATAGCACACAATTTGAAAAAAAAATGTACAACAAAACTACATTTTACTAATTTAGCTATGAAACTTGCAATTGCTTTGCATTATTGACAAAATTAGTCTTTCTGGACAAAAAGCACAAATTAACACGCCTTTCTTGAAGGTGAGTAGGATGTGAAATCAGGAAACGCTCTTTCATCCTGCTTACTGTTTCCCCAAACATTTGCTGATTTCTAATTCATTGAATTTTTTTATTCATCTCTTTCCACTTGATTTGGTGTCCAAAGATTTAGATTGTTAAAAAGGGGGTTCACTGATTCTCTGAACAATTTACAGGAGAACCCCTTACATTTATTTTAAAGATTAAAATTTACCAAAAGTTGTTCAGATGCGTAAACTAGCCAACTGTTTATATTAATTTGTTGTTATACAAAACGCAATGACCATAGATTTAATTTGAGTGGACAGACTACTCGTATATGTTGACATAATGCACATTACAAAGATAAAAACTTAATGATTCATACGCGAAACTAAACTGTATTAAATTGCAAAGTCGATGTTGCCGAGTATTCTGTTCAAGAGAAACGATGCAACTGTTCACTAGACTTAAGAGGAAGTTGATGCTTACCTTGCAACTCAAACCAGTAGTTGAACCGTAACACTCTCCAAGAACACATTAAGTTTTAAAACCGGTTTATAGCTGTTACAAGATGGATTGCCCTTTTTAAACATATCAATTGCCAATCACAATTTCTGAGATATTTTTGTTTAGTTCAAACTGTTTAAGATATATACTCGTACCCTTAAGAAAAACCGTAAACCATTTTATTAAATTAAAATCCCGAGTGTTCCTATTTTAAGTTGGTATGGAGATGAGTGAAACTAAGAAATTTGTTTAAAAAAAGGAACTATTGGCTTACAAGGTATGAAGTAAGAATGTTAATATTCAATCTTATCGATGTATTCCACGCAGTTAGAGAGACTGGGTGTGTGGGCCCAGGATCTCAATATCTCGTAGATTACTCGGTCCATTGCACGTTACATTACCAGCCGAGCCCGGCTAGCTGCACGACGTGAGAAAGGGTTACCATAGCGTAGAAAACCCTTCTGAGCTTTAGAAGTAATTTGTTTGTGTAAAGTTGCCAAGTTAGATTGAAGTCGATCTCCACACCAAGGAATCTTAAGAAGAATCAACGTTAAATTATATGGTAAGAAGAAATTGTTTCGGGTTGACAGACAGTGGCTTAAGTGAAAGTTCAGTTAAGAAACTTTTTAGCTGAAAACTCATAATGAAGGAGATCAAACTGTTTGGCTAGAAGATTTCAAGCAGATAATTTATTTTATAACTGAATTATCCTCAGCATACAATATAGTTTACGACTCGAGGAAGGGAGTTAGAATAGTTTAGGAACAGCATATAAATGTGTTCCTTATCTAAGAAATGGTTTACAACAGTTTCTGATAAGTTCCCCCCTGAAGTCTTCCCTCAAGGCAGTCGCTTACAGTAATATTTAGCTAGGTACATGGTAAACTGTTCTTCACTATCGTAAGAACACTTTTCTTTCCATTTTTCTTTTTAATTTGTTAAAATACTACTGCGTCAGGTGTGGATTTTGAAATGTACTAGCTCGTACTTGTGAATCGAAGGCGGCTTATATTTTATCATGTCGATTGCAGTGAAAGTACGTTTACACAAATATGCTACAATACTTCAAAATAATTTGTACATTTTTTAAACAAGACTTACTGAAGAGTTTAGCTAATGTATTGATGAATCACCTCAGGAACTCATCAATCTGTACAAAGTTTCCTCCTCAATCTCACTTTGCGTTCCATTCTGAAACATTCACCCTCTTATCTCTCACAGCTGACAGGAAATGTGATTTTTCACCAAACAATCTTTGTTAGAATGTTTGGCAAGGGTTGTGATTTGTTATGGGGTTAAAACTAGCGGTACACTCTTTAAAGCATTTGATAGTAAACGTACTAGACTGTTTAAATAGATCAACTTGTACTGATAGAGCCCGGCTTGAATTTAGGTGCTTTCTATCCACTGCTATACGAGGTTGTTTGCCCGCTTTCACCCTCGCTTTTGCCTCGGCCTCAGAATTATGTGCAAAATCATCTTCAACGTTGCGACTCTCGTTCTTAGGCCTCAGATTTACGTGAAATTCACACCACATACCAAAATGTTTTGGACTGCACCGAAAAGAATTACAAACTCGTCATAACTGTAGAGGCGCTTCGAGTACTAAGCTTCTAACCCAAAATTCATATTTTGTATGTTTTGTCCATTTTGTTGTGCTACTCGAGACTGCTAGCATAGAAGGGAGGTAAGGTAATTTCACATAAGAAATTAATTTTATATTTTGCAGTACTATAAAAATGTTTTCGTTTCAAATTCGATTAAAATAACTCCGTTGTTGTCCTTTTAGGTGGGCCCTATACCATACTGTATTGTATGAGGATAGTTTGAAATGAAGATTATTGGCAATACAAAATAATTAAATTACAAGACGGCCAATAAAGACCTAATTATTGGCCTTTTGTATGAGGATACTTAACAACTTTGGTGCCTTATCCTGCTCGACCTCTTATCTGCCAATAACCTTTCCAAATGCTACCACATTCTAAACCTATCACGTTTAAAAAATTGTTACTTTGAGTTTCTTAATGTTAACATTTATGTATCTGTCGTATATTATTTGCATATTGATAAAAATTACCTTTTATCGCTTGTTTCCTTTTTGTTCTAGCTTTTAGTTTAGTTCCTGGTAAGAAAATAACACGTGTTTGCAACGGTAAAAGCTGTAAGAAATCACGTTTTTATCAGCTGCGAAAGATAAGAGTGAACGTTTTAGAGTGAAAGGAAAAGTGAGATTGAGAGACAAACTTGTTCCAGATTGATGAGTTTCTGAAGTAATTCATCACTGCATTAGCTAAACTTTTGGTTAAAGAGTTTCTGTTCGAAACACTCAATTGTAACTTTCTATTTAATATACAATTTGATCAAAATTGAAAAAAAAATATGGCCACAAAAGGATTTGTTTTGGCAATAAGGCCACAGGAATTTCAGTTTTAAATTTAATCTTGCCCCAATGTAGGGCCCTTCATTAAATAAACGTATGTAATAACTTCAAGATGGGTATATATTAAGTATAACGTCACAAAATAACTACATCTGTGTGCATAGTTACATTATATAATATGCTTTTAGAGTAGTCAAAATCAGTTTGTTAAAAGGATTTTCTCTTTAAACGCACATGTATAGAAATCACGCGACTAAAGTTTTCTAGACATTTGGTGTTCAACTTTCAGGAAGTTACTTGAAAGTTTGAAACTTATTCAAAGTTTGCAGTTGCCGTCATCGCCGGAGCTTGAAATACGTTCTGGACACGTTTGAATATTTTATACATTATACGCTAAGTCAAACATAAACTCAACAATATTGTTATAATTACCAAACATACCATACAACAATTCTACAGAGTGGGTGTTTGTATATTGTGCCGCTAGATTAGAATTTTTACGGTCACACCATGGTAATAATAATTTTTGAACACTATATCCATAACACTGTGGTTCAAATAAATGCATTTTTTTGTTTATACAGTTGTTTTTAATAATTTTATTTGAGAAGTTGAACTATTATTGCGGACATTTTCCATCGTTAGTGAACAAAAAGGAATCACGACGTTTCGGGATCTGCAACTCAAAAACTCATAGCATGGTATTAAGGACGCAAAACAGGCCACAGAGAACTTAACTCACGTAAGCCGCCCCCTTCTCCCATTGGCTGTGCATAAATAGGGATTTTTGTGTTTCTTTGTTACAGTTGGCTAGCCTGCTGCTAGTGTGTGTGATTGGCCTGTCACCGGCCAACCAGTTAGCCTAGGGTTAGCTCGTTCAGCTAGTGGACGTGTTTTGTGTTCGTTTTGAATTTACTCTGGTGACTTGTTTACTTTCATAGTGTGGCTTGTGTTTGTAATATTGTAGTTTTGTTTTCTCTAGGCTATTCCTAAATTCTAAGTTTTAATTTGTTGTTTGACTTAACAGCTACATGTTGTTTGGTAGAGTTTGACTGGTCAGCTACGCTGACTACTTTAGGCTAGCTCATTTCTAATGTTCTGTGTTATGTTTTAGGTTATTTTCACCTGAAGACGGGATCAGATTGCAGATCCCGAAACGTCGTGATCCTTTTTGTTCACTAACGATGGAAAATGTCCGCAATAATAGTTCAACTTCTGAAATCCTCCCATCGTCAACAACAAACTTCAAACAAAGAATTTTATTTGATAAAACACCCTATAAATTAATAGTTGAAATGTCCGTTGGACGGAAACAGTCGGGTTCAATCAGGCCGATTGTGAGCCCTATTATACTTTGAGAGCGAATATCTGTAACAGGGCGAGTCAATGCTGTGAGTGCGTCATGATGAATAATGTATCGACTCTGTGGAAGTAGTAGAGAAATAGAGCTTCTGGAGCAGGTGGGAAAGGGTTAACGTAATAGAATGCTAACAGCCTCATTCTGTGGTCCAGTTCACTGCGAGCTCCTTGTTCATCTTCAGTGATATGATTGCGTTCAGTGTAAGTGTTGTCAATGAAATAATAAATTTCTGTGTTTAAGAAATAATGTAACATGTAAATAATGCAATTGTATGCATGCTGACTCGTGGGGTTGCTTGTTTTATGCTTTTTACAGTCATGAAACTATCGTATTAGGTTGGCTTTCTATGTATGATCTTTACAAAACTTCACTTAAACTATTATAAATTTATTTCTACTTTCAAATGGTTGAATGAAATATGTAAATAAATAGTTGGTAAGAATTTTGTGTACCTCCTATAATCATGACTTAAAAAATAAGTTGTACAGTCATCAATTTCACAGGAGTCATTTTAAGTTCTTTGTTTGAAAATTGTTGTTGAAAATGGTAAAATTACGAGTTAAATTTGTATTGCGGGTTCTTTTTAGTGAATGAGAAGAACACGACGTTTCGCGATCTGAAATCATCTGATCCCGTCTTCAGGGTCTTGGGTTGACACAAGGAAAATAGGTAACAGGGAAAATATATCAAAACAAAAGCAGTTTAAGTTTGTCCGTAAAAGTTTCTTGATTTAATCAAGACTGCCTGTATCCTTAGTTCAAAGTGGGAGTTGTGGCCTTTGCCACGAAGGGTCACGGGTTCGATTCCATCGAAAATTGGTTTTGGGACACTTTCCTAAAAGGTTGTGATTCCAAAAGAACTCCTATATTCTGGGTGTCCGCTTGAAAGTATTGCGACCAGATTGCTTTGGATGGGTTACACACAGGCAAGACAGTACATAACAAATACATAAACAAACATACCCGAAAAACTTTTACAGAAAGAGATTTGCCTGTTGTTTTGCAAGAATAGAACGTACGCTCAACGGAAAAAGCAGAGAAAAATAATATTAAATGAAAATAAATTTACAATAAACGTAAAACATGGCAAAGACAAGAGAGAGGCCAGGCGAGGAATGAAACTGCTTGTCTCAAATTGGATTCAATTTCTGAAACAGACCGAGTCTTTTGTGACCTTAATCTCCGAGTTCTGTTTCTTTCAAGAAAACATTGGAATCATCAATTATATTGCATTATTTATGTGGTCTTAAAAGGTAACAGTTTAAACGTTGATTTGAACGTATCAAAATGCAATGTTTTCTGACATAGCATAGTTCGAATAAGTAGTATTTTATTTAAAATATTTAGGTACTTTCGGGTACAGTAATTTTGAGGAACCTCTAGTGTGAAAGACTGATATATTTTCTTAACATTGTTGGTTAAGTGAAAAAATGGACTTTTCAGTGCTAACTTCGCAAAAGAAATAATACTTATTTAATTCATTTAATACAAATCATATTAGTGCGTGTATGAATTTATGTAAAATAGGCTAGTATATATATTTTATAATCAATACCATAAAACAAGAAGAACAAGTAAGTTTAGAATACATCACTGCAGTTATTATAATAGCGGCTCATTATAACGTAGAACCCCGTTTTGAACAGTCAGAACTTGGACGTACGTTTAGGCATGGTGTTTTCAAGAAACCCTTGAAGACGATACACGTATTTTACGTCATTTATTTTGACTTGCTATTGGTTTGAAATGCTAATACAAAATTTACAGTTTTACTTTGAGTTTTCAATTTTATGCCTTAAGTTGTAAAGAATAATATTGTAGAATATTTATTGATAACCTGGACGGCAGTTAAAACAGTTATTTTTTTTTTTTATAAGGTTGTCTCATTTTTCCCTTATTTTGAAAACACTTTTTAATGGTACTAGCAACCTGATTTTTTTCAGTTTAAACATCATCACTACATTAAAACCAACTAATTAGCAATAAAAAATAAAATACAAGAAATAAATAGGCCTATTTATCCTTAAGCGATTATTAGATGGAACGATTATTATAATTATGTTTTTATAATATGTAAACAATGAAGTATTTGTTTGCACATAAATGTTAAATAGTAAAAGAATTTGAGTGATTTCAAACATTTTTCTCAGTGTCACACGCATTATCACATGGAGCGGATCCGTGGCTCATTGGTATCTTGCGCGGCCTCCGGAGCCTCAATACTCAGTGGTGCGGGTTTAATACAGTCACCACCTACAATTTGTAATTTGACTACGCTTGGTTTCGCTAGGTAGGGTCGAGGTTGAATGGTAGAAAGGACTTTGTAGTCTAACTTCGTCTCGTTAAACAAGACAAACTTTACTTTACATTATGGTTTGTATAGTTCCACTCTAATTTAGTCTTGCAGTTATGTACTCCTTGCCTGCAATGGAATGTTGTGAAGACTTGTTTACTGCCCTGCTGCTCGTGAATGGCTGCGGGTTTCCTTGAGAACTCAAGCGGGAAATGAGGCTGTTAACATTCCATTGTCTTAACTCTTCCTCCCCTTCAACCAAACTTCTTATTCGCGTTTTTTATTTGTTTCTTACCCAGTTGTTTTGTGTAAAATAACAAAAGCGTTTTCTGAGTTATTAAATTTGTCTAGTTGCACATACAGTTAGTGTAAAATGTACTGTTTATGTGGGATAATTAAAACTTAAGTATAAACTACACATTCAATCTTTAAGAGGAGATAAGTTAAACACAGTGAGGTGGTTTAAATATATCATAACATAAACGTTCATGAACAGAAAAGGGAAATTGCTAGAGGTGATATGGACTTTTAAACAAACATGAAGCGACTCAAATCAGCATAAGCAATTCGTGTGTTGAGACAAGGAGACAACCGATTAATCTCTCTTTTCACGTAGGGAATGTTTCCTCATACTTAAACAGGTAATTGACTCAGTTTTCAGCTTTTTATAGCACAAAGATACCTTGTGTTCATTTAAACAGTGTTAACCGAGATAACATATGGTCCGTGCTTGTTAAAACTAAATAATATGAGTTATTTTGTCGAGCTTTCTAGCCTGTTGAGTAATATGATCTACAGGGAAAGATCATAGGTGTCTTAAACTCTTGTCTGAGAGAAAGAGAGCATAAATTTAAAGAGACATCTGTTAAAATATTCCAATAATTTCAATTTCTTAGGCTGAGGCCTTTCAAACACCAAGTATTGTTAATCTTCAGAGGCACAGCAAAACTAAAATGGTATATATACAATTCAAATTAGTGAAAACAAATGCATATGTTACAATAATAGACTAATTGTGACATGTTTTTAAACCTAAAGAGTTTGACTTAAACAGAGAAAAATAATAATACTGTATGCTACATAAGTCCAGGTTAAACATATTTGAGGAACGGAGAATTTTGAAATAAACCGGGTTCATTATTTATTAATGATAAATATTTGCATGTCTAAAGGATTCCGTCGGGTGTAAAATTGAGTATTTTGTACTTCTTGGATTAAGTTGTTCTGGTTAAAATAATGCCTATTTTCTAATTTTACAAATTTTAAGTCATATCAATACAATATTTACGTAGTAGCTGTTTAATAAATAAATATCATTTATTGGCTCAAAAACAGATATTACAGTACAATCCAATACTTTCATACTTTGATTTGAGACACCGACCACTCCTATAGGGTATTTTAAGGTGAATATGGATATTAATATAGGGTGAGTGTGATGAGTGTTTTGATGGATTATGGGGTGTAGTCTTGTTACAAACTAGGGCTGACTGTTCCCCAGATTGGGTCATTAATTAATAGCCCAACGACCAATGGAATGGACCAACGGCTTTACGTGACTTCCGAACCACGGGAATAATAAGGCTTCATCAAGAGTTATAACAAGAACATACTATTTACTAATAATGTTCTTTCTATTTACTAATAGAATTTTTGTCCAATAAAGAAAGATCATCTTAAACTGAGGAAAGTTTCACAGTTTATAAAAGCAAAAGCTCAAAACGTTTTAGTGTGGTGAAATAAGTTTTGTTAAATGACACAATAAATGATGAAATAACAGCTCACTATTAGTAAACCTGATTTGTTAAATGTTATACGGTTAGTATTCATGACCTTGTTACAATATCAAATTAATGTTGGATCATCAAATTAGATAATACATTCAACCACATAGGTTTTGGAACTTTTACCACGTTATTTCGGGGTTTCCAGCTTCTATGAAGACAGTTCTTTTCATATTCTCGAAGCAGGTTTAACAAACTCTCAAACTGGGAGGAAGTTTGAAGGATCTTTGTCGGTATTGAGCTTCTTGAGAAGGTTTGGGTTGCTAACCAGCTCAAGTTGACTTGGTCTCAGTTACAGCTCATTTTCAAGTGGAGTTTGTAGCTACAAATTATATGTAAAATATAACTTTTAATTTTAGTCAGAAAGAATATTTTGAAACTTAAGTTTTTCCACTCGAGTATGTGTTAGCACTAGTTAAAATAAATTTGATACGTTAATTAGAGTAGCCATCCCAAGCGCCACCGCGAATCACACCTTTTTACGACGCCTTCTTTATACTATGTGATCATTCTTCAGGTCGCATATGGTTTTGCTTGTTAACGAGATGAATGTTTTGTCAGCGAGGTTAACATTTTTGATCTAATGGTGCTGCTAACGTTCCTTTTATAAATGTTGAGGTTTTATGCTACAAAAACATGATCAAATTTTGATGAAACTTGAAATAAACATTATTGGTACCGTATACAGGGTGTCCTGTAACTACGGGATCAAACTTCACCAGGTGATTTGACAGGTCAAAATAAATAAAACAATTCTCTAACACATACGCCTTTCTCGCTTAGTTTTCCGTCTGTCTGACTGTCTGTGTCAATTAGGTTATAAACTTAAAATTTGTACACTTGTTAGTATAATTAAAACCAATATTTAAAAATAAATTTGACTAGATTTCACTTTTGGTTTAAAAATGGCGGCTATATTAACTTTTCTAAGCTTAATTACTCAAAACCCTTAAACTTGATGGTAAATACACAAGATAACAATACATTGCAAATGCTTTTATAAACATTTTAAGACCAAGTTTGTTTTGCTGGGATAAGTAATGACGGAGTAATTAAAGTTTTCCTGAGCACGAACCTATGTTTCTCAAATGTAAATAGAGGATTGTGTTCAGGTAAACTTCAATATCTCCGTTATTTTTGACTGACAAATCACCTAGTGAAGTTTGATCCCGTAATGACTGGACACCCTGTATAATGTTATGTATTTTGAATCAGGAGGAATTGGGGGAGCTGAAACTGCAAACGTTTTCTTCTACGTTGTCTAGTTTTCTCTGACGATAAAAATGAATAAGTTGATTTCCTTTAGAAATTCGATAAAAGGAAAGAAAACAAGATTTATGTATAATGTATTAGTTACAAAACTAAAGAATAATAATCACTGCCAATTTGTGATCTCGTATGATAAAAGAACAGTTGGTGTGTAAAAAAGATAAAAGAAACATAATACCAGAAGACTACATTTTCAGGTCAATTTGACGTTCTATAAGATTAATGTTTCTCTTTGAATCACTTCAACCAAGAGCCTGAATCCACTAAAATATTCATTTCATATTCTTGAGCGTTTTGTAAGCAGATATACAGGTTAAATCATGCCTCACCGATGATATATATAAACACTTTTATTGAAAGCACTTTTTTGTATTGACATAATTTATGCAAAGTATTTGTCTGGTAATTTCGTAAGTATTTGTAAATATTTAATTGCCTTTTAATACATATATCTCTTCAGAGATGTTACCTTATCACTGATTTTACCTTGTTAGACAACCTGATCACTCCAATGAAAGACATAGTTAAGTTTCAAGTTAACCATGTAAACCCATTTAACTATGTAAATTAAGTTAACTTTGCAGTGTTTTCAGCGAGGTTAATTTATTTTACTAAGCATCTGACTGTTTAATTTTGACTTATTGTTTTCTTCCAGTTTTTTTAGCACTGAGTAGATCAAGCTTTTAAATACTTAAGAAAGTATTATAAATCCCGGATGATAGTTTATAGGTTTATTTGCTTTTCTATTGAAACACCATCGCGTGTTATCCTAGACGTAGAGTTAAACTTAAATTAAGTTCAACTTTGCAACAAACTAACTTCTCAGTTAGCTGACAAGATATCATGTCGACATGACAAAAGAAAACAAAGTAATCCGACATGAAACCAGCTAGCTTAAAACCCACCCATAAAGATCTAAGGTAAAAACAATGACAACACAATTCTAAGAATACATTAAACATACAGTAAACCATTAGTCTAGAAGAAATACATTTTGAGTTACAGTATAAGTTTTCTACTTAATTGCTGAGACAATATGTTAGTGAGACATTGTCATCTGTAACAACCGGAAACAGCTGTGTGTTATCGCTCAGTTTGGCGTTGAAATGTTATCTACTCTTCGCTCAAGTAAGCGGCTTGGTTCAGTTACAAGAGAACTGTTGATTAGTTACTCATGGATGGTTAGTTAAAGATCGACCTTTTTCAAGCACTATCTAAAGGTAAGCCAGAGAGGAATAAAGTCAGTGCTCTTGGAGGAGTAAGACCACTCCGGAACCGGAAGTAAGACAAAGGAAGCTGCAGACCACTGCAGGGGTCCGTACTTTATTCTATTGTAGTTCTTCTTTCATTGTTATGCATATATTTCATCAAAAGCATTATATTCAAAGAAATGTTTTACGTTACTACAACAGTAAACGTCCAGGTTAAATTTTGTTTAGCTACTGAAACATCACACCTCTTAACAGGTCCTTTTTAGTCACTTACTAAGTCCTTACTTACTTTACTTAGTTAGTCCTTACTTAGTTTACTTAGATTTTCTTATCGACCTCTTCACTGACCTGCTTGCGCGTATTTTGCTACGGAGGGTTTGATTCAAACAGCAGATCAATACTTTGGAAACAGTTGAACAGTTCATTTAAGCTCCTCAACTGACACAAATCAAACATAACATACAGAGATATGCACTGTAATTAGTGTGTGTTGTATCATCTTAGGAAACCATAACTTTTAACATTAGAAATATCACAACACTTTAAGGTCAGTGGGAAAGCTAGATGTGTGTTATTTGTTAGAAAGATGATTTGTTCAGCTGATTCAATGATGCATAAACCTCAAGCAGTGACGTAGATCCACACGGTAAACCGACACCGAGGTTGTGGTGGCGGTAAAACAACAGAGTTCGCAAAGTTCTAAATATTACACAAACCCCTCTGTAACGTGCTTGCTTACAAAGTTACAAACGAAAATGTTTAGTTATGAGCTAAAATTTAAACGTTTTAAGCCACTGTTGCTTCTAATAAATAAATGTTTTAAAATTGTGCAAAGAAAATCAGCTTAAAATGCTATAAATATATTGTTCAGCACCAAACGTTATACAGTGTTCGCTAAATTTAAACAATTCATTATTTGAATTACTTTTCAAGCTTTAAACTGTAAAGTACGCATAATATTTGTTCTCTGAAGATAGTTTAGAGTAACTGTAGTTCCTAACAACTTGTACTGTGGATGAAAACGGTTCTTCTTGTGCCTGTATGTTTAATGTTGTGATGTGTGTACATGCTTTATACACAAACGTTTGTTAAAACAAATAATATGAACACATACAACCATTATAAATACATGAAACTATACCTTTACAGAAAAACGAAAGGTTTCATTTATCACTTGCCTCCAAGAATATTTGAAATTCTGTTTCAATGGTTGTGATAATATCACTCTGGCAAAAAACAACAACGGCATGCTACAGAACTGGTGACAGTGGTTATTTCATCCGGTGTTTCTGAAGCGTGAAGCGTGTAACAACACAACTCTCTCATGTGACGTCACACACCCTTGCACATGCCTTCACTTTCCCTTGCATGTGACGTCACTCTCCTGTGTGACGTCACTCTATCTCGCATGACGTCATTCTATCTCACATGACGTCACTTACTCTTGCATATGACGTCACCCTTTTGCATATGACGTTTCTCTCCTACGCATATGACGTCACTTTTCCTTGCATATGACGCTTCTCCCCTTGCATATGACGTAACTTGTCCTTGCATATGTCGTCACTTTTTCTCGCATATGACTTCACTCTCCCCTGCGTATGACGTCACTCTCCCTTGCGTATGACGTCACTCTCCCTCGCGTATGACGTCACTCTCCCACGCATAGGACGTAACTCTCCCTCGCATAAGGCCAAGAGAACAGTTTAAGAACATAAACTAAAACCAGGCCGACACACAGCTAAGCACTAAAGGGCCACTGGCATTAGTGAATCGAATTACTTTTAATTTTTTTACTCTAGTTCACTCTTCTCCGCTTCGGCCTTCGGCCTTGGCTTGTCTCCTGTATGATTACGAGATTGTTCACTGCATACATATCATGAAAGGAAAACCCCTTAAAATTCCAATATATCGAACTTCTTACTCCGATGTTATGGCGAAAACCACTTTTTGACCACCATTTTGAAACGACTTGATGGATATTCGTGACTATATATATTTTATAAATTTCATTGAAATCAAACAAAATTTACTGTTTTTCGATAATTAACTCACATTTTTTGGTGAAAAGTTCCCCAAAAGATAGTCCGATTTTGCTGGATAACGAACTTGACCAAGATATTTACAAAAGAAACATTTGACCAAACTTGAGTTTTACCAACATTCTTTTGAATATAAATAAATTATACGTGAACTCACGTACTCCTCCATTGCTAGACATTTAAAATACACATATAACGCCAACCTATTCTGGCAAAACTATAATGATCGCAAAAGGATACGATGTAAATGTTTAGAGAGAAGAAGTAATGATATATTCTTAAAAAGAGCTGACTCCAGAAACGACGGCTTATATTAAAGTTGTGGACGAATTCTTCTTCTCAACTGCTCGCATTGCTACAAATTGCGTCGTATTGTGTTCCTACCTCACCATCTCACTTCTTCTTCAATATCACTGGCTTTTGTACATAACGTTAGTCATACATTTGTTTGTATTCTATGTATTGTATCACTTATTTCTTCATAAACAATATTTAGTTTATTTTAACACAACTTTATATGAATTTTTGATGGAAATTATTGTAATGGTAAAATTATATTTTGAAAATACAAAGGCAAATAATAGTGATTTATTTACCACAAAATTTAAATCACTATTATTGGCCTTTCATATTTTAAGTTTATAACTATATGTATTTAGTTAAAATACATGAATATTGCCGCAATGTTTCTTTTGCCTTCAGAGGTCTAGGTTAAACAGTTAAGCAAATGATACGTGATGGATTAGAACGATTTGTTATAAAGCCATATTGTAACGTGGATGTTTAGATTTATATTTTCTCGGTCCTGAAGCTTTTAGAGGAGCTGTGACGTCATAAGCACAGGCGGGACTTTTATAAAGACAAAATTCTCTTTTACCCATAGTATTAGTTCTATGGGTCAAACTTATAAAATAACGCCAGCAAGTTCTCAGAACAGTTATTCCATAGCCGCAGTGATACGCCACGTGCTTTTAGCTCAAAACCACCTATCCGATTTTCCTAAAAGCTCGTTTTTTAGATACAAGTACTACTAAATATTTTAGTCGAGATTTGTTAAAATTACATGTTTAAGATTTTGCAATATTGAAATTATACCGTTGGGAACATTATAATGCTGGTAGTTTGTATTAAAGTTTTAATTGTTTACAGAGTTTAAATGTTGGTCGAGTGGTTACGGAATCAACACAATTAATTCGTGTGCAAAATAGATTTCTTGTTAACCAGACATGTTATAAATTCAATACTCGAAATAGCTTGAATACACTTTTGGCTTACGCCAGTTTTAATAAACACCCTGTATATAGCTTACCACTTTAAATTAATGTTATATTATCAGCAGCTTTTGGCCATATCTTCATAGACCTTTTCACTATTACTACTGTATCACAAAACTTGAAAGCGCTGCTTTCCATTCAGTCATCCATTCGTTAAAATTAAATCCCTTATTCTAGTTACAACAAATTATTACATAGAAACTTAGATGTAGATATAAAGAGTGTATTATGTTTGCAACAAATGTTGTTGTCGGGAAAGGTTGATATTACAGGTGCTAGTGTTTGTTTAACAACTGACTGACAAGCGCTGGTTACCTTTTCATGGAGTGTAAACTAACAAGCATCGTATAAAGCCTTCTGTTTAATCCCACTAAATAGGTATTCACCTGTCTTGTTACATATGCTGGATGGATCTAGACATGATACGCTCTGACAGCGTTGGACGTTATTGAACAAGCATTTTTTAATGGATGCGGACGGATGGGATTTGTTTACGGATGGTTTGATATTTGGGTTTTGTGATGGATGTCAGTCATTTTGATATATTTTTGGGCCCCACTTTGGGAGAACCATCGTAAGTCCCTCATTGGATGAAACTGAGCTACTTGCCTGTTGCTGTCCATCTTATTGGTGGCAGGGCCGCCAACCGTCCATAGGAGCAGGGATGCCGTAGACTCTTATTGGCTGTGACACATTCGGTTACAGTTGGCATCCCTGCTCCGATGGACGATTGTAGCCCTGACACCAATAGGATAGGACAGAAACCAGCAAGTAGAGACCAAATTATTTCAACATTACAGAATAGAATACAGCTATTTAGTATTTTGTCCAAGGCTAATTAATACTTACCAAATATTGACAACTTCACGAGATGTATTAAGTTTGCTAAGAGTTACCTTTCTAAAATTGAAGGAAAAACAATTATGTACAATATTGGCCATGTTTGTTAACTATACCATGATTATTGCCCTAATTAGCACACACAGAAATGTTAAATCCACCCACAAATTGTCTGGACAGTTGGTAATCAACTTGTGGCAATGAATGAACATGTTTGGTACATGGAAGCGCGGGAGTTTACAGGGTTTAACAAGGGTTAACAGTAGAGCTAGTTACAGGGTCGTGTTGTTGTTGTTGACGTGGTGGAGACACGATAAACTACGTCACAATTGATGTCAGCTCTGTGATTGCTCGAATATTCCATTCTAGTCACCGTAGATGTATGTTGTCTCTCTAATAAGCATCTGTCACAGTTCAATGTTTAGGGTTTGTAAGACTGTTAGTCTGTTTGTTCGTTTTACAGTAGATAATGAAATAATAGTAGTTTTCTGAAGTTTGTAGTTCTTTATTGCAAGCGAGAGAGACTTTTGAAGAGTTTCTAATAACCTTTACTGGTAAAAGTACAATATAGGTTTCTTGGATGACTCTCCACAGCGAGGTCGAAAAGTTTAGCAGTAATATTTCAACTGTGGCGCGGTGTAAACCGGAAGCCTTAAAACTTGTAGTTATTCCTTATAGTTCCACGTAGCACTGATCTCGTTTAAACTCGAATGAAAGGTGTAACAAAAATATACGAGCATGACTATAAAAATCGTTAACAAAGTCACGGTTGGACTGAAAATAACACTTAATAATGTTAAAACAGAATTTTCTTTTCGAAATTAATGGCGACGTTTAAGAAGGAAACCAAAGTATTTGTTACTGATAGTACTTTTTCAATAGATTACTACTTTCAAGGATTTAACCGGGATGAAACTTTAATGCACGCAATCGTCCAAGAATAACGCTGCAAACTTTGAGGTTTACGTTACATTAGCTCATGAGACTGTCTCAGAGAGTAAATAAGTGTCATCTAAAGTGGCTTATAACCGTACTGATATGCTTTGTGCTCTGTTCTTTTAAGTTAACTGACTGATAGCTTAATAGTTACGTTAGACAAATTAAATGATATTATCTGTAGCGAAAAAACGTTTAAAATAAATAATAGCCTGGTTTTCTAAAAGTATATTGTTCAGCTGATTTACTATCAAAATGATTTAATTTGAAGTGCAAATGAAAAAGGTTATCTCAAATATTTGTTTAAATGTTTGTGTTGACTTGCGATTGTTTGATAGATAGTTATAGATGTTTTCCATCATATAGGGAGCATGCACAACATCGTTCCGTAAAACCTGGACTACAACCTGGCCAAAATATGTTCATTAAAGAAGGAATCAGATCACCGATTCCAAAACGTCATGAACTTCTTACCCATCAAAGATTGAAACTCATAGTGGGATTATTATCTTTAGGAGGCTTTACTCGTTCATCATTATATAATATTTCAAGAAAACGCTTTTGATTGATTGCTTACTCCCCAACTATTGTGCACTATCTACAGTGTTGCTATCAAAATATCGAGGTACAGAGATAAACCACCAAAGAACCTTCAAAGTAAGAAATGCTTTTAGTTAGAAGCAGCCAAACAGCCACTAAACCTTTCCCCAGCAGTTGACAAGTTTACGGCGTCTGATAATCAGATCCTCTCTGCTTCAACTGCGTTACTTTGCGCAGAAACACTAACACCGACTGAAGAACCACGAAATATATATCAAAGTGCAATCAGTGACATTAACTAGCAAACGCATCTAAAATTTAATTATTTAGGGTTCTTTTCATTTGTAAGACGATCATCAAGAGCTAGAGTGGACAATTCGATTGAAAGAGAGCGAGTGAATGAACAAAATGTATGTTTGAATGGGACTTCGATGTCAGTATTTATGGAAAATTTTAGATATTCAAATAATAGTTGACGATTGCATAACATGTAAATGTTTCTGTAAATGATTTATTTATTTATTTTATTTATCATCACTGGGGAGAAAGTAAACGCATGCGCTTGAGTTAGTTAGGTATCAATGGTCGTTGTAATAAATAATTCGCTCTGAGGTTTAAAAATTATTGCGGCTGTTTTCCATAGTTTCTTATTGAGCAAGAACAACACGACGTTTCGGAATCTGGAATCTGATCACGTCTTCAGGTGAAAAGTAACCTGAAAACATAACAAAACAATTAGAAAATGGGCTAGCCTAACAGTAATCAGCGCAAGCTGACCAGTTACCAATCACCACAATCAGTTTTCTCTTTTGTTTTTATTTCGTTTTGTGTTTTTTGTAGACAACTTACGTTGTTACTCATACGAATATTTTAGACTGTATTTTCTTTACTGCGTTACTTGGCATGAAAGTCCTGTCAAACTTGATCTAGTATAAAACAATGCAAAGAGGCAAAGCTACCTCAATCTCGCCTTTTTTGTCTGTATTGTCTAAGCCAAAGGGTTTTGATCGGTCTCAACCTATTTTTACGGGAATACAGAAACAACTTTAGGGAAAGCGGTCCAAACCCATGTGCCTGTGTGGGAATCAGGTGATGCTCGTACCGAAAACCCACAACTCTCGCATACATGAAAGTCTTTTCGATTTCAATCCTCCACAAATTCAGGTGGTTCCTTGCAACACTTTGCTCTTTGTGCTAAGTTTAAAAACTAGTTTACGTTAAATTGGCACTCAAGTGTGTGTGTTAACTGGGACTCGTGGCTGGTCTTGTAATCCAGCTCCATGAGTCAGGATTTGAGGATGATGATAAGTCTAAAGCGGCTCAGATTGTCTCATTGTTCATCTTATGATACTCATCAACTCCCACCTCGTTTGACCTGCATGGTTCAGAAGTCACGTTAAACCGTAAGTTTTGTTTCCATTGGTCATTGGGCTGTTGTTAATACATTCTAAGGAAGAGTCAGCCTTAGTTTGTAACAAGACATACTAGGCCTCAAACTCATTAAACCTCTCATCACACTCATCCTTTACCACATATTTGCCTTAAAATACCCTCAGAAATTGGTTATCTCAAATAGTGATTTAGTGATATATTACCGAAACCAAAAGGTCTATAACTATTCAGATGAACACTGGAATGAGAAGTTGCTTAGCTTCTGCAATGCAGCTAGTTAAGCTTGCCAGCTGCACTTTAAATGCAAATGTTGTGTTTAGGTCAACTCTGGTTTGTTCTCTGAGATACGAGTAGTCATATATACATATCCCTGGATACAGTTTTATAAGCTATTTTCAGATTGTTTGATTCCAAACAACGATGAATGAAAGCGTAATTTATTTTCTCCAACCTTTTCAGTCAAAGAGTGTTGACTTCAGGGTCAAGAAATTTTCAATTGTTTAGAGGTTTTTGTTCGCGTCAATGTGTTCTATTTACAACATATCTCACAACAACTACTATACTTTTGTTCAAAAATGTGCAATTTATTGTTATTATAGGCATTAAACTACATTTGCCGTTATTATATTGTGATATTTAGCGGTTAACAGTTTGCATCCTGAGATCTTACAACTATGCTACGTATACAGCACAGATGCTTTGCTCCAAATTTTGTCCATCAAAAGTTAAATTATTTTAGTTTGGTAAAGATAAAAGCCTGTTTAAATGTAATATTATATTTAAATGGAAGGTTATAGACGTAACCACGAATTAATTACTACTTTATGCCTCTTTTTTTCTTGAATGTGACCACAAAATTCCTGATGTGAACATTGTAACACTGTACATATCAACTGAACAAATAATAACTTCATATTGGGTGACTGATATAATTTTAAAGCCAAAGAAGAAAACATAAAATGGATTATGAGAGTTTAAAGCAAAGTTTAGACGCCAGCTTGAATTGGGTTAAAGTCCCTTTTCATTCAAAGAAGGGTGGAGGATAAAGTTTATCTTGTTTAACACTTTGTGGTCTCAAATTGTTTTAAAATTTTCATTAAAAGCCTACCGTATGGGTTGCCCCTGTTCCTGTAAGCAAAGTTTCAGCAAAACTCTCTCTGATATGGTGCATTACCAGTCATATAACCACTCCTCTAAGCGCGGGGATTTAGCGCTTCCCTAAGCTCAAAAAGTGCCACTCTCCGCCTCACTGGATTTGATGAGCCATTTTCTCTTCAGTGATCCTCAGCGGGTCATTGTGGCCCCCGCGCCCGGAATGATTCAATGATAGCATTGCACCGTACCAGAGCGCACCCGGGTGGGATTCGAACCCACGCTGTGACAGACAGGGGCCAACTGTCCGTCACTATAACCATCAAACCACCGGGCTGTTTGTCGTGGCCTGTCAATGAACATTGTAACACTATACAAATAAACCGAAAACACAACTACTTCATATTGAGTGACAAATATAACTTTAAAACCAAAGAAGAAAACATAAAATGGATTTTGTGAGTCTAAAACAAACTTTAGCCACCAGATTGAATTGGGTTTAAGCCCCTTTTCATACTGTGCTGGCATAGTATTAGCCATATTAACAGTGACGGTTTGGTTTTTTGCAGCAGGATACATGTTTACTGGAAATTTCAAACCGAAGACACACATGACACAAGCATTAAATCAACTGAGTAAACAGAGATTAGAATCACAAAGTAGGAGTAGACCGAAAGATTATTCAATAAGATTTCTGAAAAAAAATAAACATACCTAGAAAATAAAAATGAAATTAATGTTATCAGTTATTAGAAAACCTACAAATTATAAAAACCTTACGAACATTCCAACCCGAGTATAATCCAATTAGTGAGCCACTCTCTGTAGTGGCGCTTAAAAGTGTGATTTACAGTTTTAATTAAAACCCTTTGTGGTCTTCCGCTGGAATTTAGATTATCATTAATAACTACAATCAGAACGGCATACACACAAAATGAGGCAGGATTAAAAGAGATTAAAACCAGGGATGGTGGAAAGCAAAGGTTTAGTACAACACGTAACTACGGTTTCAAACTCAATGTTGAGCACTGAAGAAATATCTGACGCACTGTGAATCTCAGTTTTGAGATGATACTATCAGAAATATGCTCATTTGATAATTTGTGATCAAGTACAACGTTTGAAACAGTACCGGTTCAGTAAATATTTATACATTTAACTTATAACCGTGTTATTTAATCCGTTAAAAGTCAGAAGATGTTCATAGCAAAGGTTGTTTGGCAAATACAGAATATCGTTGTAAACAGCGTTCCGTTAATTTAGCAGACTCGTGGCAACACACTGAAGATCATCACTCCGATGGCGTGGGCTCGATCTCTACAGTTACCACTAACAACTGAGATCAGGTGTACTGCGAAATCGTTAGGTAAAGGTCGAGTTTGAGTCGTGGAGCTCTTCAGTCCTGACTTCACCTCGTTAAACAAGATAAACTTTATCTTCCACCATTTCTTACGCACTTTACTCAATGTTGGAAACTAAGTGACTCTTTCAAAAGTGTATAAATAAGCTAAGTTTACACTGTTGATTGTTTGTTCTTTTCCAATGGGAAATAGATACATCTTTTACAGTTAAATGCTACTACAGTGCTCTTCAGCTAAGGGCAGAATATTGTACACGAATGCATCTCAAGAATAAACTTGTCACATGTAAATTTAACTCTTTTAATCCGTTAAGTACAGTTTATCCATAAAGTAATTTTCCTTAAACCCTCATGCGTGATTTAATTAAGATGTAGTTTGTTTAGACTTTCAATGTCAACTGGTTTTTCTCCTTAGAACGCCAATTATCTTATTCCATCTGTAACTACGATTTCAAATATTGAAATCAGTAAATATTAGAAATAAGTTTCGAAATTATTGGTGGCGATTCCGAATGAAACCAATATACACTGTGATTTCATTAAACTCATAATTCACCAAAAGCCAATATTGAATCTCAACTTATTAGTTTCTACATTTCCATAAAGATGACGTTAGTGTCTTGTGTAATGTGTAATGGAAGATTAGACATTATATTGTCGCACTTTAGGGAAAAACTTTTAAATGGGATTTGGGTAAAACTAATAACGTAATAGATTTTAATATTTAGTACTACTATAAATCTAAATAACTATATGTCTATACTGTAATAACTTTGTTTGAAAGACGGTATGTAAAAGAATTTATTGTAAACATTGTAAGGGTTAGTAATAATCAAACAATAAATTCATTAACAAATTCCGTCAAATGATAATTTCAGATTTTGATAATTTCACCGTAGTGAAGGTTGTATATTTGATGGGTATCTTGAAACAAGACGGTTCTTTCTTCTCAACGCACAAGGTACTCTTTAAACATTGGGATACTCTATCAAAATATTTTGTTTTACGTGAAAAATTTAACATTTAACTCAGATATCGTATATATAATCTGCAAAAGTTCCACTTATTCTGAATTAGGTAATTTATGTATATTTATTGTAATATTATAAATTCGGGACCTTTTTTCTGACAACGTATAGTAGTAATGTATAACATTTCTTCCATTTTACCGTAATCCAAATAGGTTATCAGTACCCGTATAGGTTAGCAATAACGCATACACACAACATGACGGCTTACAGGATCTGTTGGTTAACACGCCAGAATATTTATGCACAATTGGCACGTTGTTATTATTATTTACAATCTATAATCATGCAAAGTAATAATGTCAATTGCAGAAACAGCTGTGGTTTATTGGATGAGTCGAACAGCCACGCAATTCCCGAGGCAGTATTTATGATCAACAAACAACTAAACCAGAACCAGAACTCACTGCTGCAAACAGCAACAGTTGAATTAATATCTTCTGTGGTTGTAAGCTCTTTCTCTTAGTTTTGGATATACAATTTCTTGGGGCTAATTTTCCAATCATCCGGTTTCGCGATAGTTTCAAATAGCCAGATTGAGTTTTGATGTTGAAACTTTCAGTTTGTCGTGAGCATAGTTGTTTCATTGCATTTTCTATACTTTATTACTAAAGAAATTTGAAGAAAATTGTTTTGACCGACCGGGATTTGAACCCGGGTCTCTCGCTTGCCGGGCGCTTATCCTTTTATATTTTCTATACTTTAAAATATAAACATTTGGGTCTCGCGCTTGTAACTACTAGCTATTAAATTTATATTTTCAACCATTATATTCCAAAGTAGTTTTCAAAACCCAGTTCTCTTCTACATTGTCTTCCAACTGTGAAACATAACGAAACCTCTTTTCCGTCCGTCTAGCACTCATCCTGTACTAACCAAGTTGTTTGTTCATTTCCTGCTCTTTGGGTGATTCAAACGTTCAATTTAGAGTAAAATAAGAACTAACTCTACATAATCTGACAATGAGTCGTCAAGTCCACGTGGACGATTAATCAACCAATCTCCACGGGTGGTTATCCCGAGCAACGCCTATTTTAATTGGCTAAAGTGATCATTGGATTCCTTGGGTATGAAGATTGGATCATGATTCTGCCGTAGGCCGTCTACCCGATCTTCCTTCTTCTTCTCCTAAATATACAAACTATGCATTGTCTAAATGTATAATTCTTGATAAATTGAAGCAAGAAGTGTCGTTGATTTTCAGATCAAAATTAAGACGACAAACAGGGTCGAAGAGGGTTTTGTTTTCTTCTCTTTAAGAAGTCCTTCTACCCCACACACGAATACTTGATGGAAGAAATATGCGAAGATTAGCGTTGTTTCCTGGGTCTATTTGTTCTTTTCTATGTTTTTGTTTGTATTCCTATGCATTTTGTATGACGTGGATTAAATATTTTTGTCTTTCTTTTTCCTGTGGATTTCCTAGTCAACTCTCAAATTCTACATGTGTTAGTGCGAGTTTACAGGATACACTTGATACGAGGTTTTGTAGTTTTTAGTTGCACGAAAATGTATAAATTGTCTCATTGTTTTATCAGTATATCACAATACTATCATAAATCTAAACTCTCAAACATCCACCAGGGAAAGGTACTCAGGCTGAGACAGTTGTGTTGAACTTGGCTCCCTCAAGACATTACTGTTAACGTTTGTGTCCAGTAACAACTTAACTGTTGTTCCAAAGCTGTTGCCTCTGTTGTAGAATGACAGGCCTAACAATCCCCTGAATTCTTTGTTTGTGAAGTGTGCGTGGTCGGATAAGAGGTTTTATATTTACTATACAAGACTAATAGGCACCGGTACACAGGTACT
This sequence comes from Matsumurasca onukii, assembly GCA_018831715.1. Lineage (NCBI taxonomy): Eukaryota > Metazoa > Arthropoda > Insecta > Hemiptera > Cicadellidae > Matsumurasca > Matsumurasca onukii. The sequence continues at coordinate 2,400,914 of CM032058.1, read as the reverse complement.
ACTTTTACTTTCACTTGAAATAATATCCAATCAATTTTAGAAATCCACTGTTGTATTTAGTTTTGATTTAGGTTTGTGCAATGTAAAGAATCTGATTGTAACCGTTTTACTTTGATTATCCTTGGTGTACCTCATGGTTCTGTACTGAAAAGTAACTATTTATACACCATGAAGATTATTTTTATATTCTTAACTGAACTAGTTTTTGCATTCAAATGCGACCATATAAGCAAACAAATTTCGAAGTATAAATTACGCAATCTTGTTGTGAGATAGCACGATTGCAGTACATGGATGCAAGAAACAATAGCTTCAGACTGAACAATGGATATAGATGTCTGCCAGAATGGTTCAATAAAAGTCAATACAGCTTAGCAGAATGAACTATCTGAGACAAGTTGATAGACGACAATGAGCACAAACTGCTGCTGTTTACAGTTGTGACTTTGGTCGACCCAAAGCAATATGTGACAACTGAAACCTTCATAATCCTCATCAAGGTTATCAAAAGTGTTTTAAAAGTATTAAAATTACACTTACTTTCACGTCTAGTAATAATCATCCGTTGTTTATGTGATACGTGATTCTGTGGGAGGGGAGATTTTTATCTCTACAGCATCCCGCTTTGAACATAAGAATGGGTGTAATAAAAAAGAGCGGACCCGTGGTGGGCTGGAACCGTGCGCGACTCCGGAGCTGATCACTCTGCTGGCGCGGGATCGATCTAGAGAATGCCTGTTTGTAATGTGACTATACGGTTACGCTAGGTAAAGGTCTAGGTTGAGTGGTAAAGAGGACTTACTAATCCGGACTTAGTAATCCTAACTTTGCCTCGTTAAACAAGACAAACATTTTTAATAAAGCATATACATCCGTCTTTTGTGCTTTAACATGCGAGAAGTTCAAGCGTCTTGGCATCTAAAGTTTATTTATTTTTACTCTATGATAGACTAGAAACGATGCAAATTGCATAGCTTTGCATTGGTGTTAGTGCTCAACTTATCAGTAAGAAGATAAGAGTCTTATAGGATTTGTGGCTGTATTGGTATCATTGCTTATTGCTGTAAGTACGCAAGTTTATTTTGAATCACAATACAGAAGGCCAGGACCACGCTACTTACACATCACTTATACTATGCTTTATACTGCCACTGTAATATACAGTATGTGCATATCTGTACACGAAGATTGCAAGATACTGCGGAAGTAGAATGGAGAGCGCCTGCAATTGTCAAGCCGCTAAACCCGCATTACACGCGTGTAGCAACATTGCCTCAGCGGCGCCGTCCTTCGCGCGCATCTCTAGCCTTGGCGTGAAAACGGATTATATTGTTTAACAATAATAAAATTCATTTTATTGAATTCAATCATTTAATTATAAACTATTCTCAGCCATTTGACGTGTTATTATTAATGGCCTAAGTGTACGTTTCATTTGAGGCAATGCCATAAGAATTTAAACTGTCTTAAAATAATATTGACGGTAAATAGTTTTAAATTAATTCTTTTATAACTTAATAAATTTCGAAAATACGTTATATTTATATTTATTGACAAACAAACTAGCGGCTCGTCAGTCAATAAGGCTATTTTACCCAAAAGAAAATTTGAACAGTTAAACGAAATCCAGCGTTTTGCAAAGTCAAACAGGCTAAAGAGCGTATAATTACGTACGCTTCTAGTTATAGACACTGGCGGCCCGTAGAAAACCTACAGACCTAATTGGATAAAGGCTCCGATCTTAATTGTGAATATACGTCAAAGGTATGTAATTGAAAGATTCTCTTTCATATGAATATAATGTGTCAACAAATGGTGTGCAACAGTCCTCGTATAACATGACGAACAATGTTAACTTTCAATATAAAACCGTGCTGAGAATGCATTCTATGATAATTGAAAGCTGCCGCTAGTGAAACGTGTGATATCATTTCACTTATGTGCGTGTTTGATAACAACGGGAAATGTAGCGCCGGAACTGTGATAAAACTGAAAGTGAACGAGCCGTCAAATAGTTGATGACACAACGGGTTTTTGCCGAGCAACGTAAACATGTTAAACACTAACATGTCCGCTATGTTTTCAACACATTTTAGTCATCACACTCGCTTTTGATTGTATTCACCGGGAATAAAAACATAGCCGGCATGTAGCCACAAGCGCAACAGTGAATTTTAGTGAATTTCGTGTAACGGGTAAGAATCAAACTGGTAGTGTCCTTTTTGGACCCTTGAGACTACTCTACAGGTAGCGTTTTTGTCAGATTTTCACAAATGTTTTAAAATGTTCCTTTTATAAATACTGTATCTGCGTTGAGTTTGTTAAGCAGAAAATTAATCTAAAAAGCCCTATGCGTCAGAGGGGGTTGGTTTCCCTCAAAAAGGGTTATATTATCCTATAAAACTGTTTTATGTTCCGTTTCGATTATTCTTAGTATACACGTTAAGGCATCCTTACCTAATATGTTTGCTAAAAATGAGCTATAATTGTTCGGCTAGACCAAGATAGTGGCTGGAAATTGTTCTTTCACTAAGTTTATTCAACGTTTTATTGAAATCTATCGAAATACAGTTTATAGCCTAAAACCATTGGAAGTTCTGTTCTACACTACCTATGGATAAGTATCAGTGGACCGATTTTGCTGGTTAATGAACTTAACTTGATATTTACAAAACAAACATTTGTAGGCCTAAAATGTTTAAAAATTAAACCTGTAGAGTGGTCACAGGGCTCCAAAACAGGTAAAAAAGCACTTCCTGTGTTATTTTCACCACGTTCTAGGATATTCACGAGCATTCACGGTATCACTGTGGGCAATATTTAGTCATCTGGTGTTCAACAGTTCGCTGAGACCTTGAAATGCAACAGTCAAGGCCGAGGTACGCTGATTGGGGTCAACATTGAAAGAATTGGCACAAAAGAATCAGAATTTCTCCAGTCTTCTTCATTGTCGCTTAGAAATCAGCTAGCAAAGATCTAATGTGTCAAGGGAACACTACTTACTTTGTGATCAACCAAAGTGAATACATAACGATGAACTTTGTCACAATGAATGTATTTATTGTTAATATAAATCACGTGCCCATGCTAACTAATGACGAGTTTAAGTATATATGCTCATTTAGAGAACAATGATTAGCAAACAATAAACTCTACAAGGCTGACACAAGCTGTTATGAATCTATCACACGCATTAACTAGATCATCTTTTGTCTTAAGTCATTTAGAATTCATCTTAAATGATAACTCTTTCTTGCTGTTCTACTGCATTAGATAATTTATAAACAGTCAAAACTTGCTTGCTGAATTGTAATATATGTAACTATGATCATTCAGATTTTGTTCTCAAATCGAATTCGGGATCGAAAACCAATCTTCAGATGGGACTTAGGAAATCAACATGTACATACTAAAAATTCCACCCATCCATCCACATCATCCGATGGTTTTTATTAAATGTTGTTTCTTAAGTCCCAACTGAAGATGGGGTTTCCCGAAATCAATTTTGAATAAATCTGAATTATTGCTAAGGTGGGCATAGTGATATCTTTGATAACTTACAAACATTTAAACTTTTGAAGACATCGTGTGATCAGACGTGAGATTTCTACTTGGGGTAAAATATATACGAGTACATACGGACATATTCTTCCTCTATGTTAAAATAGGTGTAGTGTTGCCACATTAACACAATGTTTATTCCCGAATCTTTACACATGGATTATTTAATGTGATTTAGCTATAGATTTTTTTCTCGTTGTTGTAAAAGGTAAAGTGTGTCTTGTTTAACATAGCGAAGTTAGGCCTGCAAGGCTCTCTCCACTATTCTACTTCTCAACCTTTACCTAGCGTTATCGCAGACTCATATATGATCAACGGTTAAAATTATGTTTACGTGGTATATCAGTCAAAAGTGTTTCTAAATTACAAAGAAAGGGATAAATATCTCTCATTGTAAACTTCCTCAGACTCCGCGTTCTTCCATGTACACAAGCGCTTCTCTCCTTTCATTAAACAAACTTCACTTACTCAAGAAGAATGATGGACAAAACTAGGTTGAGTGCTCTACAGATTAAAACCATTTATAATGCAGCATCTCTCGAGCTTTATTCAACTTTAAATAATCGCAAACCGTGCTGATTTGTTTTATGTTCTTGTCTGTTGTAATCAAAAGTAAGTTTTGGTTTTTTGAACTAGTCACGTTGTCATCAACGCGTTCGTTGATCTAGTAACTATTAGGTAACAAAACACAAGCCAAGTAATTTGCATCGTCTGTACAGTCTGAATATTCCAGTGAGAGCCAAGAAAGACTGGCTTACTCGGGCTAACTTGATATTGCTCAAAGACACGTTAAGCATTCTTTTGTCTACGCCAATGGAATTTGTATTGTGCTGCTTAACTTAGAGTTTGCGGGATCATAAAACGCTTTTAGAGAAAGCGGTTCAAACCCTTGTGCCTGCGCCGGGAATCGAACCCGCGACCTTGCGCTTTGCAAGCCGTGACTACCCACTGAGCCACGGACGCAGGCATTTAAAGGTTTTACACGGTGGAACACGGACTGTTTGTTTATTTAATAATTAAACACGTGTGACGTAATTTCTGTATCCTTTCAAGTTCAGTATTTCTCTTCTATGGGTTCTTAAGAATATTAGTTTAATTTTAGATCAAGAAGGTGAGTTTTGCTCGTACATTGCTTAGTAAGAAAGGTGAAATAAGTTGATGAATCTTGTAAAAACTAATTTAGAAAGGAAATAACAAAGATGTCATAAGGGTGATCAATTCTCAGCTGAATATTTTACCACTAACTAAAGCTACTAAGCTACTATCCTTTTCAAATAATAAAGCAGACACGCTTATGCAAAAGCTAAATTAACATACGTTATTTGGCGCAATGTTTTCAAGTCGGATGAAATTTGCTGTTTTGGATCATTAAAACTATTTTTTGGGTAAAACTCCCCTTCCTCTGAAATTACTCGGGGCTTGATCGATAGACTTTATATTTGATTGCGATATTGACCAACCTGATTGCGATATTTACAAAAGGAACATTTGTACCAAATTTCATCAAAATCGGACAAAAATGCGACCTGTAGAGAGTACACACATATATGCATGTATTTAAAGTGTAGAAACAATTTTAGAATCAGCGACTACGCGTGAAAAGAAATGAAATGGCATGAAATGAAAATCGACTTTATTAGTGGCGAAGTTAGGACTATAAAGTCCTCTCTTCCACTTAACCACAAAAAGCAATAATATAGTGAACACCAGTGAACATCATATAACACATAAAGTAAACATTATTTAGCATTTAAATTAAATTCACGTCTAAATGAAATACATGTCAGTAAAAGAAAACCAGTTAAAATATAAACCCATTATAGTACGTTATTAATTTTATAAGTCAACAATAATTTCTACGAGATGAGATGTCAGCTGTTACCTGTGGTTTATGTTTGTTTATCTTTAAAACAGCTGGCTGCGCCTCAACACTGCTGCATCAAGTCGTTACATGAAAGTTATTGATCGAGTCCACCTGGTTTGTCCACATCTAGTTATTGATTGTGAGAGACATCGGTTGTAGAAAATGTTGGGACTGTGAAGTTTACAGTGATAATATTGTGTGGTACAAGTGTTGTGTTCTGAATTGAGGTATCCAGACGATTCAAAATGGATTTCTACAAGCAGGTGAAACTTAATACTATATAATACTATCGTTTTTAGAGAGACATTTACTTAATACTTTGACAGCTTTAATCTAAGCATTTTCCTAGGTACAGTTGCATTATGTATAATAATTAGACAACAGATCATTTCTATTAAACATGCACATATTACCTACAAGACACAGATGTGTGTAGACAAGCGTACTCCAATATCCGAGAGGTTTGCAGCAAGTGTTGAAGTGGGCAGAATTGAAAGTGAAAATCTCACCTCTCTCGTGAACTAAGGTCAGTGCCAAATAAATCACCTTGCTTCGAGAACAGTTTATCTTGGGCCCAGTGAAAGACAAATCCGTGATCCCGACTTAAGTGTAACACAGTGAAAGATTGTTGCGAGATTCATCGAACACAAAACTCATGTTCGTAAACCCAAATAATTTGTAAGAACACACAAATTTGTTCATAAACACAACACTTGTCTATAAAAACTATAGCTCATTGAATTTATTATATAAAAGTTCGTGTTAAAAAGAAAAACGCTATTGACAGTCCAGAAATATTCATATTTAAATACTTCTCTAAATTTGGAGGCATAAAAAGGTGGGCCATATCAGCATAATCACCGGGAAAGTGAGAGGCCCGGGTTCGAGACCCGGTTCGGTCCACACATTTTGTCTTCAAATGTATTTAGTAATAAAAATAAAGTGACAATACTAAAAGAACCAGGTGGAAGTTAATGTTTAGAGCATGATTTTTTCACTCTGAGAACAGAATGTTAACATGTTTACGAATTTTAGAAGTGTCGATGTAGTTAATTGTGTTTTCAAAATACTATGGAAGAAGACTTTAATATTTTGATTCGACACACCAACCACACTTGGAAAAGGTATTTATCTGTGAATATGGGATTATGGTGATAAGTGTTTTGATGAAAGGTGAGGTGATGTTTTGTTACGAACTTACTACTTGTATTCCATTTAAATATTTTAAAACTGATTGTTGACAATTTAACGCATATGAAATATCTTTTTCACCGATCTAACGACTGTTATTTACTGGTATTGAGCAAGTAAAGGACAAGTCCTGATGTTGTTGGTGCAGTGGAGAGGCAATGAATTGCTCAAATCCAGGTCACAACAACAACAACATCAGCTGTGTGCGTCTGACCCACGAATCAACCAATTGCGCTAAGCGCTGTGTCAGTGTGAGTAAATAGCAAAACTATATATTTTAAAATCTTGTCATCTGAACGATTCAGGAGTAATAACGAGTAAGGAACCTCTCTCTGCTTGTTTGAATAAATTTTTCTTCTAATTTAATTTAGATGGCAGAAGGCTATTCACAAATATGAACAAGCCATTTCATTTTTATCAAAACCTATCTGTATTTCTTGAAAAAATCAGTTTAGCACAATTAATTCGAACAGAATCCTCATCCTGCAGATCGATCATCCACAAAAATATTCTCCGATCGGGTATGATTATGATTCAACTTAACAATATCTAAATTTTAATTATGACTCATTTATATTTTAATGTTTTAAATAGTTTTATTAACAATAATTGTTCTTGAAGAATGCACTACTTTGATTTAGAATGTTCACACTATTACAAAGAAATGGTGAGTATTTTTTGTACATGAGGTATTTAAAAACACATACTCGAATATTCAAAAGTTTATAAAGAAGGAAGGGTTAAAATGCCCTTTCAAACAAATTGTCACAAACAAATTTCAAAATGGGATTTCTTTTGCTTTTGTGTGGTTTTAATTGTAGTTTTCTTTTGTAAAATGAATGATTATTTAGTAATTTTCTCAGAGCGTCCCCGATTTCCGAGGACCCCACAATCTTCTTATTTTCATAGACAATACAGTTCATAGAAAACCAATCCTATCTTATAGTATTTCACCTTATCCCGAGATTGACATGGTATAGCCACATACTCGAGCAATATTGCCTGCGTCCGTGGCTCAGTGGGAGAGTCACGGCTTGCAAAGCGCAGGGTCGCGGGTTCGATTCCCGGCGCAGGCACATTGGTTTGGAGCGCTTTCCCAAAAAGCGTTTGGTAATGCCCACAAAATCCTAGGTAAGGTCTCAAAATAAAAATGCCATTGGCGTAGACAGTACAAAAAAAAATACTTTCAGGTGGCGAGCCAGGAATCACAGAAATGTAGGGTTTCACTGCGTTACACGTTTCTAAGTAAGATAACGTGTTACGGGTCAGTTCCTTTGCAAACAACACGGCTTTTGTGCAGAACTTCCTTTGTTTCTTTGTAGGATATCGATCTTCCTTTCTGGAACATTTAATTAGCACTGGAAGAGAACGTTGTGATACTTTTAAAAATACCATCACTGGAAGTTTTTTTTAGATAGTTCTAACTTTCTTTTTAAGTATCTAAAACTAAACCTGCTGTTGGTTTTAGTTGCGAGACTTGTAGGTTAACAATTGTATGATAATATTCTTTACGTACACAAGACAAATCATTGATTTCTAACTGATGATGAGCAAAAGATCATGTCATAGAAACCTTGACCTCATGAATAGTTGATCAGTTTGTATCATAACGTTATATCGATACAGTTCTGTTGATGGAAAGATTAAGTGGAATATTATAGCCAGGCACGCTAAAGCCCCGAACCTACAATCGTGTAATTTCCTCCTTTTTGTTTACTGTGTTTGGAAGGTTTTTGTAGTCGATCTAATAGCCTAATCATAAGCCATTGGGCCAAGTATTATGCATTTTATACACTTTTTGTAGTAAAACGAAATATAAAACTTTTTTAATTACGTTTTTATAGTTAAATTAATTAACGTAGAGTAAAATCATACAAGTTTTAAATACTACAGATACAAAATGAAAACTTAAAATGTTTACTACGAAGGGTAAAAAGAGTAACATTATTGGAAAAAGTACCCTTTAGCACTCGATTTGTTTGCTATACAGGGTACTTGCTTCCAACAGTTTTACTCTTTAATACATCAGTAGTCCTTTAATACGACAGCAAATCTCTTCTAAGATTTATTAAAAAATATATTTAAAACTTCTGGAAAATAATCATGCAAAGATATTCAAAGTAACAACAACCAAAGTTTTATTAATAATTATATATTTATAAAATTTAATGTTATAAAAATTTTACCAATGATTTGAATAAAAATGAATATCAAACAGAAAAAAACACCCCTGGTAAAATATTTTGTAATTGAAATATATTACAAAATTACAAAATAGTTTACAAGGGTGTTTTTTCTGTTTGATACTCATTTTTTTTTTCAAAAGTATAACATCCGTTCAACTTCAAATCTTTTAATGATTTTGAATTTAACTACGGCAAAACATAAATTGCGACAAAAAAGTTACTACAAATCACATTTACAGAAGGTATTTTAGTTGTAAAACTAATATTGCTACTAACCTCATAACCAAACTACCCATTCATGAAATACCACTTGGAAAAGTATCAAGAGATTCAAAACTTTGTGAAACATAAAAATAAATCTACAATTAAAAATAACGCTCAAACATTAACAATGATTTCTGTTTACATTATCTTTATTTAATTAACAATTATCTCAAAATATATCTCTAATGATGTAGTCCTTTTGTGTCATTTTAGAACACTAATCACAGATTAAGAGTTATTTATCATAGAAATGTTAGACACGGATACAGAAAATAAATCAAACGTTCATATAATTATTGTAGGACTTGAATATTCATACAGCCACAAGTTTGTGTTAACTATTGAGGTTAAGAAAGAGGAAACTTTTCAACGTACTACATAGTGCGTGAACAAATCCCCGTCATCTAGGCCATTGTGATGAGCTCAATTCACTTGAACAGGATGAAGGGAAAGTATTGTCTTGCGGTTGTCACGCGAGTGTCCGTGCTGTGTGTGACAATCCAACCCTTCCTTCTACATCCTTCTAGTCACTCTCCTACAATTTCCTACCTTTTCTTCCAGCTCCTTCCCCTTTTTTTGCTCCCTTCTCCCACCCTTCCACTCCCTTCGCCTCTCCTATCATCCCCTCCCCCACCAACTCTTTTTCATCCGTTTCCACCTCTCCCTTTTGTTTTCATCCTCTAATCTTCTCTCCTCTCCTCAGGCTAACTTTTCCATCGGTTCCGTCCCTGCCTTTGTCATCGACTCTTCCCTCCTAGCGGATAAGCAGAAATATGAACCCTCCTGACCTTCCCATCCTCGATATTTCTCCTTACTACAAGGCTTCTTTCCACTCGGTTCACTACACCTTCGGCCTCGGCTTATATCTGAGCAGAACAGGACCTGTGAATGAGCATGCCAGATCCTTTCCACTTTTTCCTGCACTCGTCCGTCTTCGGCTCTTCTCCTCATTCTGAGCTTATTTCCACTCCGTTCCCCTCCCTACCCTTTCCAACCACCACTCTCCCCCTCCCTACTAAATCCTTTCACTCCGGTTCCTCTTTCCTTCTATTCTCTCAACTCTTCCCTGCCAGCAAGAGGTCTTGTTTCTTACAAAACTCTCTAAATCATGTAAATCAGTGTAAATCATGACTTTAAAAACCCGCAAGTAAAAACCGACGATTATATCCTTGCTAATTATTTCTAACGCTCCTGGTGGAATCAAGTATTTGTTTATTCTAATTAAACTGTGTTCTATCAGCTAAACCAGGGCTAAATGGCTATGCATGTTCAATGACACGATAGTTGGTTGCAGGCTACACTAGCACAGCTAAGTGCTATTCAATGGCACATGACGAGCCATGGTGTCAGCACATGTCCTGTCTTGTAGCTTACACCACGTTCTATCAGCTAAACCAGGGCTAAATGGCTATGCATGTTCAATGACACGATAGTTGGTTGCAGGCTACACTAGCACAGCTAAGTGCTATTCAATAGCACATGACGAGCCATGGTGTCAGCACATGTCCTGTCTTGTAGCTTACACCACGTTCTATCAGCTAAACCAGGGCTAAATGGCTATGCATGTTCAATGACACGATAGTTGGTTGCAGGCTACACTAGCACAGCTAAGTGCTATTCAATGGCACATGACGAGCCATGGTGTCAGCACATGTCCTGTCTTGTAGCTTACACCACGTTCTATCAGCTAAACCAGGGCTGTAAATGCCATGTTCAATGACACGATAGTTGGTTGCAGGCTACACTAGCACAGCTAAGTGCTATTCAATAGCACATGACGAGCCATGTGTCAGCACATGTCCTGTCTTGTAGCTTGCACCGCCACGTTCTATCAGCTAAACCAGGGCTAAATGGCTATGCATGTTCAATGACACGATAGTTGGTTGCAGGCTACACTAGCACAGCTAAGTGCTATTCAATAGCACATGACGAGCCATGGTGTCAGCACATGTCCTGTCTTGTAGCTTACACCACGTTCTATCAGCTAAACCAGGGCTAAATGGCTATGCATGTTCAATGACACGATAGTTGGTTGCAGGCTACACTAGCACAGCTAAGTGCTATTCAATAGCACATGATGAGCCATGGTGTCAGCACATGTCCTGTCTTGTAGCTTACACCACGTTCTAGCTAAACCAGGGCTAAATGGCTATGCATGTTCAATGACACGATAGTTGGTTGCAGGCTACACTAGCACAGCTAAGTGCTTTATTCAATAGCACATGACGAGCCATGGTGTCATGTCCTGTCTTGTAGCTTACACCACGTTCTATCAGCTAAACCAGGGCTAAATGGTTATGCATGTTCAATGACACGATAGTTGGTTGCAGGCTACACTAGCACAGCTAAGTGCTATTCAATAGCACATGATGAGCCATGGTGTCAGCATGTCCTCTTGTAGCTTACACCACGTTCTATCAGCTAAACCAGGGCTAAATGGCTATGCATGTTCAATGACACGATAGTTGGTTGCAGGCTACACTAGCAGCTAAGTGCTATTCAATAGCACATGACCATGGTGTCAGCACATGTCCTGTCTTGTAGCTACACCACGTTCTATCAGCTAAACCAGGGCTAAATGGCTATGCATGTTCAATGACACGATAGTTGGTTGCAGGCTACACTAGCACAGCTAAGTGCTATTCAATAGCACATGACGAGCCATGGTGTCAGCACATTCCTGTCTTGTAGCACACCACGTTCTATCATCAGCTAAACCAGGGCTAAATGGTTATGCATGTTCAATGACACGATAGTTGGTTGCAGGCTACACTAGCACAGCTAAGTGCTATTCAATAGCACATGACGAGCCATGGTGTCAGCACATGTCCTCTTGTAGCTTACACCACGTTCTATCAGCTAAACCAGGGCTAAATGGCTATGCATGTTCAATGACACGATAGTTGGTTGCAGGCTACACTAGCACAGCTAAGTGCTATTCAATAGCACATGACGAGCCATGGTGTCAGCATGTCCTGTCTTGTAGCTTACACCACGTTCTATTATAAACCAGCACACATGTTATATGTACCATGACACGATAGTTGGTTGCATTATACAAGCTATTATTCAAAATGTCTTACCAGGTAACATTCTGTGTCTTTATCAACACATACGTTTGTTATCACCAGCAAATAAAATATGCATGTTCAATAAATATTTAACTACCAAAAGCTACCAAATAGCATTCAGACAGAATGTGTCAGCACATGGTTGGTTAAAAATCAACAGAATATAAAATCGGATCAGGTTCAACATACGTTGCAGTGGCGACTACATTTCCACCGATATTTTCCCATTTGCTCAGCAGCTTGATTTCATATTCTTTGTTCTCCGGCCATTACCTTGATTACTGTATGAACTTGTCAATGTACTGGACAGCGCGCAGGTTGCTGAATCATTCAAGGCTTCATATCGTTCACCAGCAATAACAACCCGTGAGTAATTGTTACAAGACACTTTCTATTGAATACGACTAAAGTGTAATTAATTATAACGTATAGCGTAGTTTTGCACTGTATATGCTTTATTTTTGCTTTAGCTTGGCTGTACTTTATAATTCAAACTTGACGTCCCAAACAATTTTCTTGTTCTAATTTGCGTCTTTTATAACACTATATTAGGCTTTCGTATTTTTAAAGTAAATTTATGGACTTTTAAGTCTTCTCTGCATTATTTTCAGGTCGGATATAAATCAGATACGTTTGAAGTAACACAAATCAACTTTGATCAGACAAGGCAAATAACCTTAAACATAAAAGAGTTCGCATTATCATAAAAAAAGAATCTTAGGGTAAAGTGTTTACCTGCCTTAATGGACTTTGCCTCACAAAACAAACTAAGATCTTGCAGATTATCCACTTAAAGTTGCAATTCATCTCTTTAATTTTCTATTCCAAAATCTATTTAATTAGACCTTTTAAAACACATTTAAATTGTTAGAAAAGCACTTAAAACCCATTGTTCAGTGTTATGGCAGTAAAAATCAAATAAAACAACAGTCAAATAAATAAATAACTGTATAAGTTCCATAATGAAATTCAGTGACAAGACTTAACAAGATAATATCGTTACTCAGCTGAAGCCAGAATAATGTTGTCATTACGAGTGAGCACTGATAACAAAACCACATATCAAATCTAATTGGTAACATAAACATTTAGTAGCCAATCAGGAGATCTGGTGAGGTAATCTCTTGTGATGTTCAATCCTAGTGGCAATCATGCTGTGATACAGTTATTAATACTAACATAGTTTCGGCCCAAAGGTGGAATTAAAATTTGCCGCCCTTTGTAACGTCTGAGCTAAACACTAATTGCTAGATGGTTTGTGTCTTATACAGGGTGAGTTTTAAATGTCCCCCCTTTACTTTTGAAAAAGAAAATTTTAAAACCAACTTTAGGGAATGTTTTTATAACATTCTAAAGTTGGTTTGACATTTTTTACACGTCAACCTCCCCACCAATAACCGGGAAGGGCCCCAACCTTTTGAAATACAACCCCTTGTGGCACCTTAAAGAATGGGAATTTTAATACAAAATACAAATTCAACGACACAGAGAAAAAGGTGTTATTTTGATTAGTTTTTTTTTAATACCCATTTAAACATTACAGAAATCAGGTTTAAAGTGCTACATTTCACATAAAATTTTGTAACAGCAAACCTTTGTTAAATACTCCATGGGATTATGTTATGGTTGTGATATTTCCTCAAAGGATTTTCAAGAGTATTTGTCATTAAACAAAATTATATATAAATTATGGCCCTTTAAACCTTATTTTTGTAATCTTTAAAACTATAAAAACTAGTAAAGTCATTTAGTTTTGCGTCGGTGAATTTGTTTAAAGAACCCTTTTGTTTTGACCAGGCCTTGGACTTTAGGTGGGACAAGAGACACAAAGTACGTCATACAAACTTAAGGATCCAATAAGACATTCTTTAAAGGGGTTTAAAATATTTTCTTTATCAAAACTTCAGGTGGGGAGGAGGGCATTTAAAACTCGGCCTGTATAAGACACAAAGGTAAAGCCTTGTTAGCACGAGCGTGAAGTAAACTGATTTTGTCAAACAGTCAAAATGCTTGAGCCTGGGGCGGGAATCGAACTCGCGACTTGGAGCACAGTATTCCTCGACTCTTCCCACTGATCCACGAACGTATGCAGTACAAAAAGCTACAAGTGCAGGTCTAACGTGTTTGTACCGATATTAAACGCATGTCCACAGTATATTGTAAACTTAAGTAAACAAGTACAGTATTAACTTTTGTTTAGTAAAGTTTCCAGTGATCTCAACTTGGTACGATTTATTACCTTGTGTTAGTTCATGAAACACGGGTGCAAAACTGGGTTGACTGCAGATAAATCTAGAAAGCAAACAAACTAGCTTATTGCATTTTAAGACATTGTCAGGTACTAACTTGCATTTAACTTGTGTGCTTTTAACTTTGTTCAAGACATTCTACGATATATCACCAATCTCATGAGAGCTCATGATCTAAGACAGACAACGTAACGTTGAATAGTTTAGCGCTATAGGAACTAATTAATAAATTAGGTTTATTTATCAACAGAGTTGAAGATAGATTACGTTCAGTTTGTGTTTGAGCAAACGAACTTTAAAACTGGATTAGTATACTATAAAATTGATATATTTCTTTTATCTGACTCAACTTGTTATAAGCAATTATAACACCGTGCCTAATTAACATGTGTACCAACAGTCTACTAAATCCAAGCGGCCAGAAATAAACGACAAAAACGGCTTTCCAGAATATTATAATATTTGAAAGAAAAGTAGATTAAACTCTAGTTCTGGACTGCATTTTGACTTGTTTTCTAGTGATGTTTTAAAGCTGTTTTACGAGGAAATCCATCAGCGAAGTCAACACTTTGCTACCACTCTTTGTTCATGGTAATGAACTCTTTCTTAGCAGTGAGGTTGTCAGTACTTTCTTCAATACTGCTAGTGCATGCCCTTATACTATTCATAGCAAAGTAAGCTTAAGCAAAGTTATGCTGAAAAACGTATTTATAAACAGAAGAAATATCACAGATTTTAACAATAAAAATAAATGGGGTGTATCAAAAAACCTTAGTTACTATCCCGTTTGACTATTGATTGGTTAAAAATCAACAGAATATAAAGCTGAACAACTGTACACACGTTGCAGTGGCGACTACATTTCCACCGATATTTTCCCATTTGCTCAGCAGCTTGATTTCATATTCTAACTTTGTTCTCCGGCCATTACCTTGATTACTGTATGAACTTGTCAATGTACTGGACAGTGCACAGGTTGCTGAATCATACAAGGTTTCATATCGTTCACCGACAATTGTAATTGTTAGAAGATACGTTTTATTGAATACAATGTTATTTTCCTTTCTTTTTTTATCAGAAAGAATGAATTAGTCTGCGATAAATTAATAAGATATAGTGTAAGTTTAGACTTAATAATAATTGTTGTGTACTTTGTTTAGCTATTGCCTGAACTTCATAATTCAAATTTGA
The DNA here is from genome assembly GCA_018831715.1 of Matsumurasca onukii. Taxonomy (NCBI): domain Eukaryota; kingdom Metazoa; phylum Arthropoda; class Insecta; order Hemiptera; family Cicadellidae; genus Matsumurasca; species Matsumurasca onukii. The sequence goes on along the minus strand of CM032058.1, from coordinate 2,385,337 downwards.
AAGCGGAAACATTTTTTGTGTGTCTAATTTGCGTCTGTTATACCACAACGAGCTAATGGGCTTTGGTGTTTTGAATGGTAAAGAGTTTTATTATTAGGATGTAAAAGGGTTTGTTTAATAACGAAAGCCAACTGTGATCAAATCGATACGGTTAACTAACTAACTTACCTAAGTTCATTATCATAAATAAAGAATCTTAGGGAAAGTGTTTACCTACCTTAATGGACTTTGCCTCACAACACAAGCCAACATCTTGCAAGATTATTCAGTTATATGTATTAATCCTTTACATTTTTTATACTAGACTCCATTTGTTTAAACCTTTCAAAGCATTCAAAACCATTTTCTAGTTCTTGGCAGTGAAAAGAACTAAGGTCAAATAACAGTCAAATAATTAAATATCTGTATGATTTCCATAGTGAAACTTAGTGACAAGATTTAACAAGGTTATATCGTTATTCAGCTTAAGCCAGAATAATGTCAATATGAGGTGAGCACTGATAACAAAACCACAAATCAAATCTAATTGGTAACATAAACATTTAGTAGCCAATCAGATCATCTGGTGAGGTAATCTCTTGTAATGTTCGATCCTAGTGGCTATCATACTGTGACACAATAATTAATATACTAACATAGTTTCGGTCATAAGGTGGAATTAAAAGTTGGCCGCCCTTTCAACGTCTGAGCTCAGTTCATTGCTAGATGGTTTATAAAATATACAAGACGCAACAAGTATACTCTATAAGCCTTTTTCGTACCCCTGGACGTAGTATATACAATATGTTATACAAAATTAATGTATTCTTATTAAAATTTGATGGAATTATTTTGTTTTCACACATTGGTTTTTGGATGATAGAAACAGACTTTTTGTCAAACGGCCAAAATCCTTGTGCCTGCAACAGGAATCGAACTCGAGATTTGGCGCACCGTATCCACGACTCTCTCCGCTAAACTCAGAAAAAAAAACACTACGGTTGCTATAACGTGTTTGTACCAATATTAAACTCATGTCTACAGTATATTGTAAACTTAAATAAACAAGTATTAACTTTGTTTATTAAAGTCTCCAGTGATCTCAACTTGGTACGATTTATTACCTTGTGTTAGTTCATGAAACACGGGTGCAAAACTGGGTTGACTGCAGATAAATCTAGAAAGTAAACAAACTAGCTTATTGCATTATAAGACATTGTCAGCTACTAACTTGTGTTTAAGTTTGCTTTTAACTTTGTAAATATATCTTTAATCTCATGAAGAGCTCATTGTCTAAGACAGATTAAACGTTGAATAACTTTGGCGTTAAAGAAACTACTTAAATTAGGTTTATTTATCAAGAGAGGTGAAGATAGATTACGTTCAGTTTGTTTCCATAAGCAAACGAACTTTAAAACTGGATTTGTATACTATAAAAGTTTATATATTTCTTTTATCTGACTCAACTTGTTATAAGCAATCATAACACCGTGCCTAATTAATATGTGTTCAACAGTCTACTAAATCCAATCAGCCAAAAATAAACAACGAAAAACGGCTTTCCAGAATATTATAATATTTGAAAAAAAGTATATTAAGCTCTAGTTCTTGTCTTTTGACTTGTTTTCTAGTGATTTTTTAAAGTTGTTTTACGAGGAAATCCATCAGCGTAAGTCAACACTTTGCCACAGTCTTTGTTCATGGTAATGAACTCTTTCTTAACAGTGAGGTTGTCAGTAAATTCTTCAATACTGCTAGTGCATGCCCTTATACTATTCGCTAGTAAGCTTAGAAGAAAGTTATGCTGAAAAACGTACTTTAAACCATGCAAGATATAAGTTTTTTAACAAGAAAAACTTCAGTTACTATCCCAAAAGTTAAATTTCTTAAGATTATTTGATGTATTTCTTGTATGTTTTCAAGTTTCAATAAGAAGATGTTTCCTATAGTAGAATATGGAAATGAAATAAGTATTCCGTGTTAAACCAGATGCATTGGAAATAATAATAAAATACAAGCAAAACACATTGTAAAAATAACAAAAAACAAAATCAAATAAATAAATAATCCTTAGAATAATTAAACAAATTTTCTTCCATGGCGTTACTTGTGTGTGGGTAGGGTCTTTTTCAAGATACACTTTTAATGTTGATACGAAAAATCGTTGATAATAAAAAAAAATTACAGTTAATAGAACCACTTAGTATATGATATTTCTTTTCGAAGATATATGGTTTGTTATAACGTACATATAATTAGAACCATAATAGTCTTGCTTGACGTTTAAATAAGTAATAATATATAGTATTGTTGTTGTAATAATATGATTAACTCAATTCGGTATTAGTTACGAACTAAAGACCAAATTCATAATACAGATTAACAGTGTGTATAACTAGCAAAACAAAGGAACTGTTGTTTTGGCGGGGTAATGGCCAATACATTGAGCATATGCAACCAAACAGAACCTGTTGACAGAATGTATTTGAAACTCATCCCCAGGGATCTTACCTTGTTCACACAATTCTACTTTGTAATTGGGTTTTATGTTCACGGGCATTCAACATCTGAGCGTGTTCCCTATGTTGCTCAGGTAAGTATACTAGGCTATACTTATCCCCTCCCCCACATACTATAACTATGACTTTAGAACGGACGAACGTTTTTAAACTTTAATAACAATGTGGAAAGGTTCGTACAAAGTATTGGTGAACATTATGGAGTAGGCTACTTCTAAATTGGAAGATATAAATTGATGGGTCGGAAGGTGTAATCGGTAGCATTCTGACCTGGGAAGTGAGAGATCCGGGTTTGCGTCCCGGTTCGGTCCACATATTTTATCTTTTGATTTCATTAGTAATAAATTAGCTATTAAGCCTGTATACAAATTAAGATCTCTCAACATTATATATGTGGTATTTATGATGTAGTATATTAAGCCTTACTCCTGCCCTAAATGAGGACTTCCCACAGTAACTACTGTCGAGTCGAGAAATCGATAAAGATGAAGCGATACTTGACAAAGTATGTTAGCATTATAGGTATTTCTAAATTTTAAGATATAAATTGATGGGTCGGAAGGTGTAATCGGTAGCATTTGACCGCAAGTAGAGTTCGGGTTTGCGTCCCGGTTCGGTCCACATATTATTTTATCTTTTGATTTCATAAGTAATAAATTTCTATTAAGCCTGTACAAATTAAGATATCACATTATATATGTATTTATGGTAGTAAATTACTTACTCCTGCCTAAATAGGACTTCTCAGGTAACTACTGTCGAGCCGAAGGGGATACGACAAAAGATGACAGCGCCATCTGTGCTTGGGCTACAACTATGTTGATTTTCTTCCCGCAGTCACGTGACATCTATGCTAATCTACTTACCATACATATTTATCTTTGGTAAATCAAACTAAGGAACTATGCCAAGCAGCAGAATCGTATTTAACTACCAAACTACGTACCTGAACACATAACAGCTAGTATTTAATTTAAATATACAAATAGGAAGAATGAATATCTATATTTTAAGAATGATCGCCTGTTTGGATTCTTATTCACGATATTGAGAAATATATAATCTTTACAGGATTAAAACCATTTTAAATGTTAAAGAAACGTCAAACACTTTAAGAAATATAAGAGAAGGATCTATTTTACTGAAATCTTCTGCGAACTTGTATTTAGCTGCAACTAAACTGAGTTGTATTGGGTCTGAAGAAAATTTACTTTAAGGAACAAAGAAAACTCGATTAGCAGTATTTTGTTCTCGATTTACTTCGGGTACTTGTTTTCTTAGAACCGTCCTTAATTTTCTTTGTAATTTAAAAAGAACATAACACTTTACCTGTATTGTAACTGGTTACGTATTTAAAAGGAAAACCACGTGTATTTTGTCACATGAAGATTTGTATGGGTTGTCTTGTTTCTTTTATTTTCCTATATTATTAGAGGAATAATTTAAAAGTTTCACTTGAAATATAGTTTTGACGTAATAAACAAATACAAAGTTTAACCGTAGCAAGTTTACTAAAAGTTATACAATAGACAACGTAGTTTTAATGTTTAAAAGTAAAACAACAACAACTCAAAATAATCATTATTTTCACGGATTTCACAATTGCATACAAATTACATTTATTTCAGGAGCACATCAACGTTTTCAATCTTATCTTAATTTTCCAAACATAGCAAATAAAGCAGTGAAATTACACACTTAAATGTTTTATAACTTTGCATGTCTGACCATAATATCGCCCACGTTCACTTTGCGTTATTTATCAGGTCGATATAAATTGGCACCTATGACTTAATAACAGTCTACTGAATCTAAATGAACGTTGAAATAATGCTTTACCACGCTGAAACCTGCCAAATGCTTCCCCATGGGGAGTTCGGAGGTTCCGTCTTTGAGAACGAAATTAAATTAAAGTATTTTTGTAAAAAATTGAACAACCCTCAATACAAAAGGTTTATTTACAGACTCCGATAAATATGTCTTTGCGACAATATGTCACAAAATTACCTTTGTACCATATTGTTGTGTGAACTTTTAGGCATTAAATGTACTTTAAAAGCTTCAAAGACAGTCTAACAACAACATGACTAGAGGCACGGTTGTTTGGGCATTATTTTATGATGGCATGAAGAACACATTTACACAATACAATTTGGAAACAAATAATGTCTGAATAACTGAGAAAGCTTGCCTCTTTCAATTGCATCTAACGCTGTGAAGCACTGAACAATTCAGTTAAATGTTCATGTTTGGTTATTCATACATTTGAGCAGGCAGTGGATCTTGAATTGAATTGAATAAAATGTCGCCTGCTTTTACAGACACCATGTCATAGCAGGAAGAAGAATACAACAATTACTAAACAAAATGGCGCACTAAATTTTATATTCCCTAAAACAGATCTAGTTGTTAAGTCTTTATCAAGTCTCTTTTATACGTACAATAACTTCAATAACAACAGCTACGTGGTATTTTTGTATTTTTGATGACCCAGACAAATGCATAGCCCTCAACGCAATGGCGTTCAAAATGTCTCATAGTCTTTGACCATATTTAAGTTAGGAAACAGTTTTCTTTTCAAAGTAGCTGGGAAAGAATGCAGGATGGGCGCAAAAGAATCCTCATTTGAAACTTAAGACAAGTAAGCCACTTATACTGAGAATGGCCTACTTTGGTTTAATAAAGCCATATATGGTATCATTTTTGAGGTTCTTGTTCAGAATATAAAACCATATGGTATCATTTTGTGGGGTTCTTGTTCAGAATATAAGCTCCAAAGAGTTTTCATTGTGCAAAAGAAAGCTGTGCGAATAGTATCAACATTGGGTTTAAGGGAATCTTGTTGAGAAATATTCATAGTATTAGGTATTCTTATTTTACCTTGTACTTATGGTATACGAAACTATAATTTCTTTCCTCTAAAACGGTAATTTGATAACAGGTCATGAAAGATATTCACAACCATGACACCAGAAATAGAAGTCAACATATAGGTTGGTATGTCATAGACCTGAAATATTTTAAAATTACCCTTTAAATTTGTATTCAATTTCAAACTACGGTATTTAACACAAGGCACGATAATTTCTGTATATAATTAAATGAAACAAGTCTTTATTTAGGCGAAGTTACGACTAGCAAGTCTCTTTTACACTTAAACTGTATGAGTTGACTATTGACAAACGAGACGTTATTTCAATGGCAGTTTTACGAGTTATTTTATCCCCTACTGTGTTTGTGTTATTCTAAGTAACTATGATCTAGTAAATTCAGCAGCAAAAGACAAAGCCAGAAGGTTTGAATGATCTTGAGTCTTTTGTTTCGCTGAAAATATAGGTAATTATGTTCAATAATCTAGTTCTTCGGGTCCACAACGCGTTTAATCATCATAATAGTTAGCTTGAAATATTTCGGTTTCGGTTTGGAGTATCATCTTCAGTCACTGATTGTTTGTTTTCTGCTATCCAATTGAAACCTTTGAAATCGTATGTGAAATTATTGCCAATATTTTTTACCACTACTGCATGGTTTGTGTTCTGGCATGACCGACTTTTCAACATCGAATTAAGACAATAATCTTTATCAAAGATAACGAGGGTAAACTTAAAATAATCTGTATACAGCAAGGAAAGGAAATAGTCCAAGAATAATAGATTTTCGTCGTACTCGATGCAACAAAGATTGACTTGAAAGACAAACGCTGGGTCAGTGCTAGTAGGATAAGGATTTATCTATGGCGCCCTTCTTGTCAAGTACAATCCTACTGCCCCCTCCTCGCCTTTGCATTGTCAATTGTCAGTATTTATGGCTCTCTTACAGTTTATACAGGGTGAGTGTAGCGCGCTATGCAGAACCGTTTGAATTACAAAAGTAAGTAGAAAATTCCCTGTAAAATGTTTTTGTTTTTCGCTAAGTTTAGCCGTAATCCGTCATTTTGTAAATTGTTGAAAAATTATAACTCAAAACCCCTTTGAGATATTTTTGTGAAACTTGATAAAATGGCGACCATTCAAAATATTTCAAATCAAATTCAATTTGATTGCCCTTGACTTTGAAACTTTTAAATAGCCACCATTTTGAAATTTGATAAGTTTTATTTCTAATATATCCTATTTAGAAAATGGTATTAGGAAAACAATTAGGTTCAAGTCTCACAAAAATATCTCAAAGGGTGTTAAATTATTAGTTATTTTCAAAATTTACAAAATGGTGGATTAAGCCGAAATCAAAATGTTACTGGAAATTTTCAACACTTTTGCATTTAGTCCGGTTCTGCATAGCGCGCTTACGTTTTGTGTGACACCCTGTAGATTGTAAAGAAAGTTGAATTGGGTTTTGGAACATTCGTCTTGTTTTCTTAATTTTTCTTTATAACTATTTTTAGCACGGGTAAATTTCCACTAATAATATAAAAAATCTTTAAAACCTTATGTATAAACATGTGTTTAATGGGAAGAATGTTCAAACTTAGAAATAGATCGTTCCATCTTTCCCTTTCTTTTTATTAAACGTATAAATTTTTTCTGTTGTGTTTGAATTGGTTTAAATGTGTTCATAAGTGCTAGCCCAACAAAACAAACCATAATTTAGTCTACTATTAACCAACGAATAATAAAGCATTTTTAAAACCTCTTCAGGGCACATGGCTTGTAGAAAATAAATGTATACAATATTGCTTAATTTGTTCTTTAACATTTCAATATAGGCCTTCCAATTCAGTTCTCTGTCGAGCATCATGCCTAAGTATTTTAAATGTTCCGTTTGTAAAACAATAGCACAGTTAAACTGACAATGCCTATTTCACACAAACACTCAAGACATTTATATATATAATTTCGTTATTAAATGTTTGCTTGATCACCTTTAAACTAAAATTTATATATTTTGTTTTCAGGGCTCAAAGCATATTGTTTTTTGAAACCACATTGAAGTGCTTTTAAATCTGAATTCATTACTTGCTCTATGTCAGTCAGTTATTTTTTAACATACAATAAAAACCGTGTCATCAGCAAATGATGTTATTTTTCCATTTAGTGTGTCGCAGTATTATATATATTATAAAGAGTAAGGCACCTAACACTGAACCTTGAGGTACACCACTTTGAATGAAACCAAGGTCTATCATTAATTTTGACATATGGTTTTCTCTTAGTAAGATAACTTACAAACCAAGAATGTACATTACCTCTAATACCACAGGTGTACAGCTTTGGCAAAGAATTCTGTGATCTACAGTGTCAAAAGCTTTAATGTCTAGAAATAGACCTACTTAAAATAGATCTACTTTGAAACAGCAAGTAGTTAAATACGTTTTGTTGTCGTGACTGCGTGTTGAGTATTGTAACAACAATTTAGTTTTTTTACAAGGCTATGGTTTGACCACTTTTCTATATCAGTATGAAGTTTCTAGGTGTATACATCTTTATAAATGACTATTTCGGAAGTTAAATACTTAAATCTTCAGTTTCCAAAACATGTTCTTATTCTTGAGCAAAAAAAAAGACTGAAATCCCACAAGTTAAAAGCTTTACGATTACATTTTATGAAGTTGCTTTTCCTGACAACTTGTTTGTTTTTTGGAACAGAATCACGTGTTTGAATGTTTGTATTCAGCTATCGAAGTGGGAATTTCGGAATCCTATGTTTACTTGTTCAAAACATTTGAGCGTTTGTTCAGCTCTCAGCCCTCATTGCTTGGTGCTTTGATTTGCTAGACTTATCTCTAAAGCCATCATTCATGACAGAGGAACTGCTAGAGTTTGGAACAACAGTTAAGTTGTTACTGGACACAAACGTTAACAGTAATGTCTTGAGGGAGCCAAGTTCAACACAACTGTCAACATTTTGTTTCCTGGTGAACGTTTGAGAGAATTAGATGTAGGACAATCCACCCTAACAATCTGTTCGACATTATGTACAAATTATGATACGTACAAAAAATTCACAAAAAATTGAAATTATAAATAAATGAAATAAATTTTTGTTTTCCAAATCATATTTACAATCTTAAGAAACATAATTTTCTTTTTGGAGATCTTGCCTCATTTCAAGTATTGATGGCAACTTAATGTCTCTAAAACATAAAGTTCAGTCCATACTAATTGTCTGTTTCTGTGTTGGCTTCAGAAACAGAGACATTATATGAACTGGAGCTACTATATTTTTCAACTGCACTAATATTCTGGAACAAAATTATGTTTTAAGGTAATAAGTATGATTTGGAAAAATAAAATTTATTCATTATTTTTTGTTAATTTTGTACGTATCATATTGTACATAATAATCAGGCAAGTAATTGTCCCCATCTAATCTGTCAAACGTTCATCTAATCTCTCAAAACGTGCAAGGGTCTGAAAATGTTGCGCATGTCTCTCGGCCTATTGAGGGACAGCCATTTTGGTTAAAAAAGCAAAAAGATTTCATCGAGAATTTTTCTTCTTAGATACCTCTCCCAGCATTAGAAGCCACTTATACTGAGAATGGCCTACTTTGGTTTAATAAAACCATATATAAATTATGATATCGTTTTGTGGGGTTCTTGTTCAGAATATTAACTCCTTAAGAGTTTTTATTCAGCAAAATAAAGCTGTGCAAATAGTATCAAGTTAGGTTTAAGGGATCTTTGTAGAAAATATGTATTAAAGTATTCTTACTGTACCTTGTATTTATGGTATACGAAACTATTATTTTTTCCTCTACAAACGGTAGTTTGGTAACAGGTCATGCATGATATTCACAACCATGACACCAGAAATAGAAGTCAACATATAGGTTGGTATATCATAGACCTGAAATATTTTAAACATTACCCTTTTAAATTGGTATTAAATTGTTTAAGAAATTACTGGACTATTTGAAAAATATTGACAGTATAAGCTCTTTAGTAAGAATTAATTCGAAAATAATTTTGGTGTTGGTGAATTTATGGATTATTCAAATACAACTAATTTTCCCAACGACATTTCATGGATAATTAGCTCATTAGTTACGTAGCAAGTAGTACTATAGAGTAACAATATTTTGTTATGGGTTTGTCTTATTTGTTTTATGTACAGCTTGTATTTTGTCACGTAATATTTTGTCTATACGAGAAATAAAGTTATTTATTGTTTATTTATTTCAAATGGGTATGTGAATATACATGGTGTCCAGTAATTACGGGATCAAACTTCACCATGTGATTTGTTAGGTCATAATAAACCTTAGGTTTTAAAATGCTTATAAACATTTGCCATGTATTGTTATTCTTTTTTTGTTTACTATAAGGTCAAGGTTTTTGAGTTATGTATTAGGATTGGACAATTTCATATGGCCGCCATTTTTGAACCCAAAGTGAAAATTAGTTAATTTTATTTTTGAAATATTGGTTTTAACTATACTAAAAAGTGTGCACAGTTTTAAGTTTATAACTATTGACTTGGAGATAAAAATTATTAGTGAAAAAACACAGACAGACAGAGAACTAAGCCTACGTGTTAAAGGAAATTTTTTGTTTATTATGATCTGACAAATCACCTGGTAAAGTTTGATTCCGTAATTACTGGACACCCTGTATATTCTTCTCGATATATGTTTGGGGGACTCTATCCTCTCAACCACATGTCAGAGTGCAAAGTGGATTCCAGGTGAACAATCGACCGCGGCTATCGTGCATGTTCATGTTCATGTTTCATGTTTCAAATTCAAATGAGCAGAGGTGTCGGACTGCATAAATCTACAACACAATGAATTCTGTCTCAACACTCAACAGTCAACTAGCCTATATCTAGTTCAATCTCAACTTGACATACTTAAGTAGTTTTCACTAAAGTGTATAGTTAACAATACTCGTAGACATCGATGTAAGGTTCAAGAAACCTTTTGTTGGAATGATCCTTTCTACGCATTTAAATAGGCAGCAAAAAACCATATGGCAGCTTATGGTAATATTATCAACGAAGACCAAAGTGTATGGTTGAGTAAGTTGAATAGTGTTCATAAGAACATGCTATGAGATAACTTTTCAAATATCCTGTACATTTGACGTGTCATTTTTCAACACAGGTTTAGTATGTTTATATAATATTATCAAAAAAGATCAAATTTAGGTTTTTTTCAGTGAATTGAGGGTTAAGAATTCCTACGTGTTGTTTCTTGATCTTTGTCAAGTACCTAAGTAAACGTATTGTATACAGTTTTAACAATCATATAGGTACATTACTCACTCTACTTGCTTAAACACATGTTTGAATTAACTAACTCATCAACAGCTATAACGTTCATGTATATTTTGCGTAAAAATTATGTAAATATAAGCATTGGTAGCGAAATACTACAATACCTCTAGGCCTAACTAAAACATTTAAAATATGAACGCGAAAATTGTGGTACAGTGACACGAATTAATTTGAAAGGTAATAAGCATATTTCTCATAGTAACTTACATATAAAATAAAAGGCAAAATTTCAATTTTAAAAGAAACCCTTAAACCAAAAGCCACAGTGGGGTCGGACCATGAAGTGAAGAGTTTCCCTTAGTTATTATGAACTGAACAAATTAGAAGGGGAATGAATTTACAGAAACAAACCATGGAAATGAAAAGGACTTACTAAATTTGACTTAGAAGGAATAATATTTAGCTTCCGACATTTCCACAGTACAAACCTCAATTTCCGGCGGAAACGCTAGTATTACTCTTTAAACGTAACAACGAAGATATGATATGAAACAAAACACGAACTGTGGCATGTTTAACCACAATTATTTATATCCTGAAGACAAACTTATTGCAGCACGAGTAGGCGGTATCTTTGTTCCTCGACGAAATGTAACTGCATTCATCCTTTGATGTTTTCATGAAATAACATTCATGTCATGCAACGTCCCAGGAAAAGTAGATATTACGAATTTTATTACTGTAATTTAACTATCAGGTTTTATAGAACCATTCAATTATAGTAGTGTATTCTAATAAGTAGTTGACAAAATATAGTTTACAAATTGAAAACAACAATAATACAGGCTACAACCTTTAGTACCATACTGAGTACCTCTTATAATATTATTACTGTGGTCAGATGAAAAACTTACTTAAACCAAGTAGAAGTATTATAGATATAAATCAAGTGGGTAATTTGTTTGTCTATCTTGTAGGTTTTCAATTTTGACCAAACAATTGCTTAAATAAATGAAACGAAATTCATCATCCTTGTAACATTCAATAAAATCTCCTACGCCAGAACAATATTGAATCTTTAAATGTAAAGCTTTGAGTAAAGAAATGTTCCTAATAACTTCTACAAAATAACAACTCATAACTTGCAATTTCTAATGAAAATAATATTTTTAAATTAATAGTCACTATCACTATTTTAGATGCCGGCCACTCTCATGAGGGTATTATGTGGTGAAAGATGAGTGTGATGAGTGGTAGTAATGAGTTATGAGGTGTAGTCTTGTTACAAACTAAGGCCGACTCTTCCTTAGAGTGGGTCATTAATTAACAATGACCAATGGAAATACAAGGACCAATTGCTTAACGTGACTTCGAACCACGCAGGTGATGGTCTAAAATGTCACAAACGATGGTGAGAGTCTTTTTTAATATAATGTAGAACAACTAATAATGTTGTATTTAAAACTCAACAAGACTGCTTGTAAAAGTAGTTGGAAATGAACGTATATTTTATATTGCAGTGACATGTATAATAGTTTGTTTCAACACTCGTTGCGACTCCGATATTATCGTTGACAAAGACTCTTAGATCAAACAGTTAACAATTAACTGTTGGACAAATGAACTGAGTGAGTCAGCGATGATAAAGAAGAGACAACGCGTTGAAGTAAACTCTCATTTGTCTCTTGTGCTCGTTTGTTGCGGTTCTTCGAACTTGGATGAGAAATTTCAGTGGTTACGGTGCCAAAGACAAGTTCACCTCATTATCAAAACTTTTTAACATTATGTGTAAACTTTTGCATTGAAGTATTAAGGACTTTTAAATCTATATCATAACGTTTTACTTTCTTAATAAAAATGTGCATGATGACACTGCACTTGTATAACTTTGCTTTAAGTATTTCATAGTGAAAACAATGTTGCTTGTGTGTTCCGTTTAAACTCCTTTAGTGGATGATAACTTTAAAAAAAACCAGTAAATCGCTATAATTTGACGTGTACCTGGGATGGTTTTCAAAGCGTGAGGTTACAGGGTTACCGGAGGTTAAACCCGTGAAATAGCAAAATATGTTGACTTAACAGTGATGACATTTAATCAACATTTTAGCAGAATAAAATGCAATAGGTAAAGTGAAACAAAATTATAAATAAATGGAACAATAAATCACTTGTTGCAAGCAGGGTCCACACATAGGGTAACTCCGGTTTATTCCGTAACGCGAGGAGGCGCATCACGGAAGTTACCTCCGGGTTCTGATATAAACAGTTAAAAGCTAACTATATCGAAGCTGTAAGTAGCTGTAGAATAACGAAAGGTACACGGATTCACAGGTTTTGGCTGGTTTTTAGGTGATTTCATCAACAAACAGAGATTCACCCGGAGGTGACCTCGTAATGCGAGCCCCGGTAGGTTAAACTAAGTTTCAATGGTTCAAGTTTTAATGAGGTTAAGTTTTTTATCATTATCTTTGTGCAAGGCTTCTAAAATAAATGAACAAATTCAATACAGCACTAAACTGCCCGTTTACATCTAAAGTAAAATCTCAAAAATGACAACGAACTGACTTCCTTTAACGCTTACTGCGATAAAAAAAAACTGTTCAACTACAGAAAGGGTTGTTAAACGATATCAATTAATGACGTCACTTGTGACAATGGGAATGCAATGATTGGCCTGGGATATCCTGGCGTTGTACTGCAGTGTGTAAAGGTGGATATTGCTACCCTGGGACATGAGTGAGCTCGTCGTGTTCATAGATATTGGTCATGTTTTTACAGATTTAACATATTATCTAACGTATATATATGTTAAACTTTAAACCATCAGAAAAATATAAATCATAATAGGATATTTAATTAACTAAATTTAAATAACTACACTTTGCCAATACCATTCGCTGTGGTTGTATTGGCTTGTAATTAGCAACTCACCTAAAATTATTGCACGATGAAGAAATCACGTTTAGTGAACTCGTCTTCAATTGTAGAACATTATTATCTAAAAATAAAATGTATCGATTTTATTCGATTCCTTTACTACTATCGTTACCTACGGGTACCTATGTGACACCGCACACGAGAAGAACACTATGTTGTATCTTGCCACATTCTGCGACAGTGTTGTCGTCAGCTCCATACTGTATTAGACTTATGTCACACGCTGTTTTCATTAAACCCACAAACCTTAAAATAATAAAATGAATACTACTTTACAGTAATTAGTTTTGTACACATAAACAATTATACTTAAAAAAATTATTAGTGAACTAAAACTTTGATCTGATGAGCGAGTCGGGAAATTTAATTCATTTAATTACCTTGTTAATGTTGAAGCTAAACTGATAACGTAAAATGAATACCAGAAAATAATTGATAGAGCCCGTGCGTTTCTTCGTGGCGCTTTGTGAGGGGATAGAGGAGTGGAGGAACAAATCGATGTTTTCAAATTGTAAAGTAATAGCCTTTCCACAGTGTACGAGTGTCATGGAAAGACTAAACAGTTGGTTACCCCCACCCTCGAAAACCCAGTTATAACTGGTTTTAGTTGTCAACGTCAAGCGCCACGAAGAAACGCACGGACTCTACATTGTATTAATTTATTATGTTTTGCCACATTGTTGTTCTCTGCCAATAGAAATAGAATCACGTTACAATTTGAAGTTAAAGTACTCGACAACTAAATGTTTTTGACAACCAGTCATGTTTAAAATATTTACAATTCTTTATTGTAAATACTAGATAGTATTTAGAAAACAACTAAATAGCGTAGGCGGTAAGTATATGTGATGTAAGACTCAGGTAACAATTTGCTGTCTAAACATTAGACGTTGATCACTGCAAAGTCCTGTTAGTTGCAAAACTTCCTCCCTAGAGACTTAGTTACACTGGATCCCTCCCTCTCCCTCCTATCACCCGATGTTAGTGCAGTTGTCCCCTTGTAAACTGTTAGTTTCTAGACTACATACTATAACACAACTTGCTGTTGGCATTGGCTTACACATTACACAACACAGTGTTAATCTTTTACACCTGTGTAATATACCACACCTTTTAGCTTCTAAATACTTAATCCGTTACATCTAGCTTTCATGATGCAATACCAGAATGTAACAGAGTTTGGCTTAACTGCAGTTTCACAGGATATAAACTATTCAAACTTATATAGAAAAGCAAAGCTATCTGAGTTAACATGGTTGACAAGCCCCTAAACCACATATCCTGTAGAGATCCTTTGTCTGTTCACAATAGATAATACGTCGGGCTCAGAATGCTACATGTATCTCTAAACTAAAGCATTAGATGTCAATTCAATCTGCTTTGTTTTTATGGTTAATAAGAAATGATTGTTTTTTTCTTTTGCTTTATGTTTTAAAACTTACTCTTACTGCCAATGATATTGAATAAAATAAAACTTGATGATTATTAGTTTGGCAAACAAATGTATTAAGTTAAGTGGCGTTTAAATTTGTAAGTAAAGTTATAAAATTGTATAAATAACATTCTTATGTCACTCTTATAGGAACAATTAAGTGCTGTACTACACAAAGAAATGACTATCTTCTTTAATTGTCGTGCCCTTTTACTTAGTAAATTAAAAACATAAAAATGTATATGGCAGTATGTAGAAACAAGATATAACCAAAGCATAATGATGACTTATTTATAAGTTACAATCATCAATTTATTTTAAATTACGAGCAAGTTCTTAAAATTGTCATAATTAAATGTACGTAAAAGAAGGCGTTTTTAAGTGTGTGGTCAGAAGGTGATTCGTTGTTTAACTTTGTTCTTGGTGGTAGTAACATTTTCAAAGTCTAAGGATTTTTCCACATAGTTCTTTTAGTTAACAAGAAGAACACGACCTTTCAGGATCTAAACTGATCCCGTCTTAAATGTGCATTAACAGGTATTTTTGTGTTTATCTGTTAAAATTGGTCAGACTGACACACGAATATGATTGGTCGTCCGCTGCCCCCAGCCAACCATGTTACGCAGGTTAAATTTTTCTTCTAAGCTAGTAGTTTTAACGTAGAATCAGTTTAAAACACACGTATGCACGTTGTTTGGTGGTTTGTGACTGGCCAGATTATAATAATAATTTTCGGCCAGCTCATTTTCTTATGTAATGTGTTATAAGTTTTGTTACTCTCACCTGAAGACTGGACCAGTTTCCAAACTGTTACAAATGTTCTTCTTGTTCATTAAAACACGATGGAAAACGTTGGCAATAATAAGTTGAAATGAGATGTAAACCAAGGACATAACAACTCAGAAGTGTTCCATGAATCCAGTCTGAAGAACAAACAAGTCGGTTAGCCTTAGCAGCCACATTTGCATTTATAGTGCTGACAACTTTGATAGTCTGTGTTTTAGACAACGTAAACACTCATTATAACTTTCGAATTGTTGTTTAAACTGGCGAATAACAATCCAAGTGTGGTAAAGGGTGATACAGAAGTTTTAAGGGTTCTTTGATCTAGCATAGGGTGTCTTAAATATCTATAGCGCGCTATGCGGAACCAGATTCTACACACAAAATTAAGACGAAAATGTTCAGTGATATTTTTTTATTTCGTCTTTATTTAGCTGTAGTCCGCCATTTTGTAAATATTTGAAAATTATTATTGATCCGAAAACGTTTTGAGATATATTTTTGAAACTTGGTATAAACCTTAATTGTTTTCTTAATAACATTTGCCAAAAACTAATTTTATCTAACTTATCAAATTTAAAAATGGCAGTAATTATAAATCTTCATATTCAAATGGAATCGAATTGGAATTTGACTTTGAAATCTTTAAATGGCTGCCATTTTAAAATGTAATAAGTTAGAAAAAAATATGTTTGGAAAACGTTATTATGAAACCAATTAGGGTTTACAATAGGTTTCACAAAAATATCTCAAAGGGTTTTTAAATTATTTATTATTTTAAAATTTACAAAATAGCGGATTACGGCTAAACTAAGCCGAAATAACAAAAATGTTACTGCTGGACATTTCCGACTTTACTTTTGTATGTAGAATCCGGTTCTGCATAGCGCACTACAGATTTTTTTGACACCTTGTATAATTAAAAAGAGGACAAAGAATTTGAAAAGTCGTTGGTTGGCCGGAATGCAGAATGGAATATATCGATTAAATGAGTGACAGTACACTCTTTACTCTGCTGGCGCGGGTTCAATCCCAGCAGTCACCACTTACATTCGTGAAGTGACTATATGGTAGCGATATGTAAAAGTAGAAGTTGAGTGCTAAAGAGAATTTTGTATTCCTAACTTCACCTCGTTAAATTAGACAGACTTTACATTTGCCAACAACACGCGGAGACTCCAAAAGAAGATAGACAGCGTCTCCAATGGTTTCTCTGTGAATTTACAATACATTATTTGTATGTTTCAGAAAACAGAAACCTTGATTTTGAGACAGGTTTGAATATATCAATATTCAAAAAGCCTTTGGAGTTGATTCCGACAAAGTGCTCAGTGAACAGGACTCCTATTTGAGTAGACCTTCAATAACGTACATATTCAATGTCTCTTAAATTACTAGATTGAAGCGACGCCCAGTTACCAAGTAACTTTTCACTTAAGCCTGAACAGACAGAGCTGGTCAATGGTTTAGCAGGTAATAATTATAAAATGGTTGGTATGATCTCTATTGGCAAATATCCTAAATTCACTTAGGTCGATGCCGAAAATGTGCTGGAGTACTTCACGAACAGGTTAACTATTGAGTTGACCTTCATATAACGTACATATTCAATGGCACTTCCTTATATTACTAGGGTTGATTTGAGCATCACTAAATCACTATTTGAGATGCCGACCACTCTCATGAGGGTATTTTAAGGCAAATATGTGGTGAAGGATGAGTGTGATGAGTGGTAGTAATGAGTTATGAGGTGTAGTCTTGTTACAAACCAAAACCGACTCTTCTTTAGAATGGGTCATTAATTAATAGTCCATGACCAATGGAAATACAAGGACCAACGGCTTAACGTGACTTCCGAACCACGTAGGTAATGGTCTGATATGTCTAAACGATGGTGAGTTGATTCGGGTATCATCGGATGATCACTAAGACTATCTGAGCCGCTTTAGATCTATATCATCCTCAAAACCTGACCTCCATGAAGCTGGATTACAGGACCACGCCACGAGTCCCAGCCAGTTACCAAGTAACTTTTCACTTAAGCCTTAACGGAAACTAAGTGAATAGAAATGCAATTTGTGAAGAGTGAAAGCTCTTGTTTCAACCCGACACCGACAAATTACATTAGTTTGGAATCAATTTGTCTTGTGCCTTTGGTCAACAACTTTAGACACATTAGTGGACAAAACACGAAAAAGTGGCTAGAATGGAAATATTAACGAAAATTAATCTGAAAGTATACATTGTTCTGGTTCCTCAGGTTCAATTTTTGGGAAAGCCAGTACATTCTGTATACACAACTTAATAAAACACTATTGTTAAACTCTTCCGCAAGGGAGTTTAATATAGAGTGCTCAAAACACCTTTTTGCAATTTTGCTTTGTATAGAGAATGGGACAGGTTTTTGTTGCTTTTGGGTTTATTAGATTTCCAATAAGAGATTTCAAACTAAATCATTGCTGAAAAAGTCATAAAATTGTTTAACGACTGTTTCAAAAACACAGGATAACTTGAAATGACAGCTTAGATATTTATTGTGATTTACATCTAACAAATCTTGGTCAACAACAATTTATACGTGAACCCTAAACAAAGCAAAATGTTTCAACACTGCAACCAAGATTCTTATTAAAATAATTCCTGCGATATTCGTGGATGATACGAGTATCAACTTTTCTTTCAATAAAGAAATTAAATACCTGGGGTTAATTCTTTGATTGAAGTTTATTGTTGACGATGGGAGGGATTCAGAGTTTAAACTGTTATTGCGGACATTTTCTATCGTAAGTAAGCAAAATAATCACAGCGAAACCTGGGGTTAAATTTGATAATTCATACCAATACCCTTTAATCTAAAGTTTCCGTTTACAGGTACTGAAATTCAACTTGTTATTTTACCTGTTTCTAATTGTTATTTTAATGAGATCTGTAAGAAAACAAATTAATAACACCGTGGAGTGGCTATGGGTTCAAATTACACATGATTCTAGGACGAATATGCAGAGATGTATAATGCTTTGATTTTCTTGTTTGGTTTGTTGTTGATTGTAAAATTTCTGAGGTTAAAATATTATTAAAACTAATTACCTCTTTGTAGCCTGGAGATTCCGATGAAACTTTGATGCTAGATGTATCAGAATCTCCAGGCTACAAAGAATTAACTTCAAATAGGTCCTGAAACCAGAAATCATAATTTATTATTACAGACGTTTACCATCGTTTGTGAGTGAACAAAAAGTATGTGACGTTTTGGGATTTGAAACTTGGCCCGTCTTCAGGTGAAAAGTAACTTAAAACATACCAAAGAAAATTAGGAAATGAGCTAACCTTAAATTAATTTGCGTAAGCTGACAGACAACAACCGCCAAATAACTTTAATTTTGATTTCGTTTTGTTTTGTTCCTTAAACCTTTATAGCAGCTAGCCTAGAAAATAATACAACCCGTACAAATACTTAACGAAATAAAAAAAACAAATATAGAAATCAAGCACGTCCACGGCCAGTGACAGACGCACACTGATTGACTGCCCGGCCAGCCACCGGACAGCCCTTCGGCTGGCTCGGAGCAGCGGACGATAAATCACAGATATGAATAACATCCGTAGTTGAGCTTTGGTATTCTCTACGAAATAATATGTTTATGTTTAACTAGTATTTAAACTGTAAGGAGCAAATGACACATTTTATACACGGGTCAGACGTAAATGTTTTATTTCCTGAATCTGTACATTTTGTTGACGTTAAACGACTTTGAAGGCTTGTAAACAAACCAAAACAGTTGATTGTTCGAGGGACATCAAAGCCGGGATCAGGATCTATCACAGTTACAGTCAACAGGCTACACACACACACACAGCTTTGTCATACGATCCAGTGTTTTACATTTAAACTCAACCTCAATGTTTACTGGCGTAAATATTACATACATGCAAAGCAAATGTTCGTACTATGTTTGAAAATAGAAATACTATGTTTGATATATATCATATTAAATAATTCGAACGATGGTATACAATCAGGACGGTAAAAGTTTTACATTTGAACAATCTCTTAACCTTTTTGAGCTGAATGTGTTTTAATTGTGAAAAATTGATTGTTTTGGCAGCAATATTGAAAGACGATAAAAACTGTTGTGAAGAACGTTGTTGATAATGATCATGCCGCTTTTACTTCGGGTTATTTTCACCTGAATTGTTGAACTCAGTACTGGAAATTTTATAATCTAGCGTTTGAAGAATATTGGATTGAATCACACAGTCATTAAAACCGTTATGATCTGTGATCTTGATATTGAGAGGTGTGCTTAATTATAGTTTTTATAGGTTAAACAATACTGCTTTATTCTCATATTTCCCCAATTTATTTTATTTTGTCGCCTTCTTAAAGGCATTGTGGTAGGAAGAGTCTTTACTTTTCACGGTTTTATGATTTCTAGTTGGTGTTCACATCCTCAAAATTACTCGTATTACGTATTGCTCAGTATTCAAATATTACTCGTATTTAGTCTTTTGGTGTTATGACGATATACATTAGCACACGATCGCTGTTTTCTTGGGTGCGATGCAAACTTGTTTTGTAATTTGTGCAATAATATAATTATTTCAAATAGAGCTGTGCGCAGTACAGACTGAAAAACTAAAGTTGCAGTTAAACAACGCCACAGTTATTAATCATGTTACTGTGACTTTAAATTCTATCAATTATTATAAATTTTATATCATTACTAAAAGAATCTGAATAAAAAATGTCTGACCCAAAACGAGACTCGAACCCGGGTCTCTCACTTGCCGGGTGATTATGCTTACCACTACACATAGTCCATGTTCTGTCCAAACATTGAATTTGTCTTCTAGTTTTATTAGTAATAAATTAGCTATTTAGCGTGTATACAAATTGAGATTCAATAATTCTAACTCTACAATAGCCATTGTTTGTTTTCCAGCAGTTTTATTTATATCGTGTTATATCTCGTATGTGGATTAGAAAAAGGTGAAAAACGTAACACTATTAACATTAGAAACAACTATGAGTTTTTTATTATATGTCCTAGTTTTTTTGTTTAATTTAACTATATGAACTTAGAGTTCACACAGTTGTATAACTAACTACTTTGAATACAATTTTGTGCTTTTGAGTACGATAAATACGAGTACTGTACTGTGATAATCTGTAAAAAAGGATTTTCCTGAAGCCACCGTCTTAATCTTCTTTTCACTGAAGGAGCCTTTTGATATATTTCCGTGTTTAGTTTCCCACTAATTAATATTAAAAATGGGTTATATGGATTTTGAAGGTCAGGAGTCAAGGGGCTGAGTTAAAAATATATATAACCATTTCCGATTTCTATGCGAAGGAACCTTTAGAACTCCCATGGATACACACTGTTTCACAAATGTTCTTCGCGAGTTTCAAGTATTAACTGAGATTGAATCTTGAAAACAGTGCATTTGCCAAGGTTAGACTTTGCCAAATCGAGATCAGATCTCAGCCGCGGAGTCTGTGCCAACTCAAACCACGCATTTGTCATCTGTGTTTTGCTGTGAGGTTCACAACTCTACAGGAACCGGATATTCCACTTGATGACGAGAGGAGTTTTCACACTTCTCGAAACGTTGTGTAGTTTTAAATAGCTGGTAGAAAGGTCTATTGATGTTAAGTTACAATTAGGTTATATTCTCAATTAGGGTCTCTTTAAGCTCTGTACTGTATTATCTGAGTAACAATTTCCCTATTTCAAGTAAAACCTGGTCTGAGGGATATTGAAGACATGACTGGGACTCGTGGTCCTGTAATCCAGCTTCATGGAGGTCATGTTTTGAGGATGATATAGGTCTAAAGCGGCTCAGATAGTCTCAGTAATCATCTGATGATACCCGCATCAACTCCCACCATCGTTTAAACATATCACACCATCACCTGGGTGGTTCGGAAGTCATGTTAAGCCGTTCCTTTTATTTCCATTGGTAATTGGGCTATTAATTAATGACCCATATAAAGAAGAGTCGGCTTTAGTTTGTAACAAGACTATACCTCATAACTCATAACTACCACTCATCACACTCATCCTTCACCACATATTTACCTTTAAATACCCTCATGAGAGTGGTCAGCATCTCAATTAGTGATATAAAGTGATAGTGTATATTTCAATGTTTTCCTTTTTTCTCAAGGGTTGGATGCCAATCGGCTCATATATTCCTCTTTACATAGTAAATGAAAAAGCTGAAAAGAGGCTTATATTTCTAGCTTAGTCGTAGCCTAATATTGAACACAAAACACTTTTCAACTTTTCACTTGAAAAATATTTTCCATTTTATGTATTTAAGTAGAAGTACACTTCATGAGCATAGTGGTAGCAATAATTTGCTGGATATAATTTTGCTGGAATTGCCAACCATCGTGTCAGGTAGTGATGACTAGCACAAACTAAATGTTTACTGGATTCAACAATACAACTTGGAATGGTGGTTGCAAAAGCAAAATAGTTCCGTAACACCCAGTAAAAAATATTTTATTTAGAGGTTATTTTAAATTTTATTTGATTTTCTTCTCAAACATCTTATTGGGTAAAGTACCTACCTTCTATTTCCTTAGTAGTGGAAAGTTTACACTACCAGAAGGAATGCAACGACAAATGCAGTATGATATAGTGCACGTCTGCAACCCAAGTTGAACTAAAATTTGGAGGAAATTAAAAAGGACAAACAACTAATACGCATAAAATATAATTTTTATTTTGTTTTAAATTACACTCAATATTACATTGATTTCGCACATATGTTTAAATATACATGATTTTTGTCCATACGTTATGTATCAAACTTTACTAAAAGAAAGCAGTATATCGGTGTACACTGTATGATTCAGCTAATTGAGTAAACCAATTGAGTGTAAAACTGAGTATTAACTTCCTCCCCTTAACTTTTGTAAAGGAAACGTTTGAAACCCATTTAGGAATGTTTGTATAGGGTACTGAAGTTTCTTTTGACGTACTTTGCGTCCGAGGCTCTCAAATCTTTTAAATACGAACCCCCTCTTGTGGCACTTTAAAGGAAAGGTAATTGCAACACAAATTCAACAACGCAAAAAGGTTTTCTATCCCAATTTTATTTGCTGTTATACCTATTTAAAGATTACAACTTGTCAGGTTTAAAATGCCACATTTCACATATAAATTTATTTTGCTCTCACATTTTGCTTCAAAATCCTCAGAGAAATTTTACAACCCTATAACAAAATCCGTAGGGGTTCTGTAGACAGATTTGTTATTCAAAATAAATTGTATATGAAATATGGTATTTTAAACCTGACAACTTGTAATCTTTAAATAGATAACAAGAACACTAATTGAGATAGAAAACTTGTTGAATTTGTGTAAAATAACCTTTCTTGTGAGGTACCAAAAAGGGGAGGGTTAGTATTTAAAAAATTACAACAAACTTTAATTAAACAGGATTGGCAAAACCCGTGTGAAAACAGATGCATTCGTTAATGTTTACTATGTGAAACATTGCCATTGAATGAGTTAGTTTCACAGATTTGCACAAAGTAGTGTTCTCGCTTCTTTACTTTGTAAACTATCACATTTCGTACGTTGTTGGACTCTGCCACACACAACACTAATCAAACTTACATAACTTACATAAATAACAACTGGAAAATATCCTACAGAAATAAGAGCCTTTTTAGGCTACATTGGATTATTAAACAAATATAAAACACAACATGATTCATCTATTTAAGCCTAAATATTTTGTAAAATTGTATGAATTATCGTTTTATAAACAGTTTGCCAATCATTATATTAATTTATACTAACAACACTCATTGAAAAACCGAACGGTATATGACAGTTTAAAAAGGCCTACAAAAAAATCAATTCCCATAAGTTTTCTCACTGACCCAACTTAGTTTCTTCCATAGTTAAGAGTAAAGTCTAGGTAGTCTTCTAACGTCTCTGTGGTAATGTTCTAGCATCGTAAAAGGCACTGAAACAAAAAAACATTAACAACAAGAACTAAAGAGAACCATCGTTCTTAAGCACAAAAAGCGTAGGTAAACCTACTATTAACTAAGTAATACAATCAACATTCGTAAAGCTTTACCAATTGTTATAAGACATATAATAACTTAATAAACACGACATGAACATAAAATAATAATTATATCAATTCGTTTAACAAAAAAGGCTAAAATTGCAACAATTTGAGCTGATGGTGTGGAAGCAAACACAAATAACTACTTTAATTATTTTTAAAAAGAACTAACAGTAGTCGAAATGTTAAGAAAAGGCTGAAGTTAGTACCAAGGTATGAAATAGCATTTGTTTGTGATAGAATGATTTCCTTTACGTCTTGCCACAAAATAGCCCTTGTTTTTTCAGGTAGCTCTGACTGGCTGGAATTTAACCTACCACTACGCAGTATCATGATTATTTATTGAATGCCGTCTAGGTAAGGTACGTACCTTGCATATGTGTTTGCTCCAGTAATGTGTGTAGTGTGTTATAGCTCTAAGCAGAGTGGTCAGTCTTGGTTTCTGAAAAACATGAAAAGCGTGTAAGGTATGTCGGTTTCTATTACGCCTCAGGGTTAAAAATATGGCACTAGTGTTGAAAACAGCCAAAGGTTACGTTTACCTAGCTTTACAGGTGGCCTGTCCCACTATGTGTATCCTATGGTATTATCAATCAATACCAGATAATCTTTCTTAAACCATAGTTTTCAACCGTTTTATGGAATTACGAAGTACTTAGATCATAGATACTTAGGAAGGAAAGTATAGATGACCTAAGCTCACCTTGGTCCCGGGCTACACTGTGCTCTCCTTGTGTCTGTGGGTGCCCGAGGGGGTCTGAGTCTCAGCGTGCCTCAGCGAGGGACTCATGGACTCACTACTCGTCCAGCCTCGCTGCCATCTCACCGGCACGTCGGTGATCTGAAAAATAAATATTATCGATCAAGCACAACGTTGGTTGGAAGGTCTGTCAGCTAATTAGCTTCTAATTGTAGATCGTTTCAAAGAGAAAGAGCATATATCATAAACGCATAACACGGAAACTGTTACTTATAACACGGAAGTGAAGAATTACTTACACTTCTTTGGATAGAACAAAGAAGGAAGTTCATCATTGTATCAGCTGATCGCATGTAGTTTTTAAACATGCATTACACTCACGACCTTAGAAACAGATGACTACTCAAGAAAGTTCTCTTTGTGAAAACTAAAAAACCGGAACTACACGGTACCACTAATATAAGTCCATGATAGTTTCGAACAAGGCTGTCCCCTAGTTACAGGAGGACTCAAATGACTTCTTATGCAAGACGGTGCACCAATACAATTTCATGAAAAGGTTTGATGATTCCAACACCGTTTTAACGTGATAGATGAAGCGAGGAGGAAGAGAAGATCTCGTCTTTTGGCATTAGCCTCCGAGGATACTGGCTTGTGAATTTTATTTTTAGGACTTCATCAAAGATGTCCCACCTTTGCCCGATACTATTCAAGAACGGATCGGATAACGGAAGCAATAGACACCATCACTCAAACCACTCTCACAATTGACTACCGCCTATCGAATACTATAACAACATTAACTTTAGGCTTTCAGGTTTGTACCTGTATTACTAAAATGGCATTATCAAATATAGATTGGCAGTAATAGTGATACAAAATCTGTTATTTCATTTTGAAACATCTTGTACATATACGTGTGTACATTACTATTCCTGTAGAGCAAGCAAGAACATAAACCTAGGTGAATATATTTGCAGCTGAGACTGCGGTTTGGAGCGATGAATGATGAATAGTAACCAGAACTGACCACGTGAGTGTACAAAGGTACCCCCGGAGTGCAGGAGAGAGCGTGAGAAGTGTCCCAAGGTGGCACTGGAGACAACTCGACCCCGACCTCAATCTCTTCCAGCTCTGCAAATAACATCAGAACGCTTTTATCCCCTCATATAACTCTGGAATACGTAAACGTGGGATTTGCTTACTTAGAAAGCTTATACACTTTTAAGTGTTTACTAGCTCTAGTTGCGACTAACACTGAAATTGACAGAAACGCAACATTAGATTGGGCTAAACATTCTCGACGTGAGTCACGTGGATATGGATTGAAGTGCCCATCGTGAAAATATTGTTTTAATCTGAATCACATAAAACACAAATTTAATGTTTATCAACATTACACGTGCTCAAATCTATCTATTGTAGGACAATCGATCTCAGTCGGTTGGTTATACCTTGTTTCAGGGCTGCAACTGCATTTAAAGTGCTTAGGTGTTATACCACTTTCCACGCAATTTGGAAGTGTAATGAAAGGTTTAACTCCTGCCTGAGAGGGCAAAGTTCTTGAACTACGGTTCTGTGTCTCTCCGTATAGAAGTTATTCTTATCCGTTGACTTATTTTCGAGTGTTACGCAAGGAAAATACACATTAACAAAATAAGTACAAGGATTACGATTTAAACACTTATCTAAAGTTAAATGTTACCAAAGAAAGTGCATTGAAAAAAGTACCAGTGGTAACGGGTATGATGTCTGGATTGCAGTCATCCTCTATTGCCACGGTGGGAAGGCTCGCTGTTGTCTGAGCTGAAACTGACTTCTCGTACACAACCGCTTTGTTCTCATCAAGCCTTCTTCTTCTTAGTCTTACAGTGAGTAGGAGAATTGTGACCACCAGCACCAAACCCACCAGTGCTCCCAGACCCACGATCATGACCGGTTCTATGTCTGCCACCCCTTCTTCTGATATACCTAAGGAAAGAAACTATCAGATATCAGCTGGTATGGGTTGATTCGCTTATCATTGACTTTGTAGGTAGGAATTTTGTTATCGATTGATCTGATCTGGAGGCTGAGCTTAAACACTTAAAAGCAGTGAGTTTAGTCTATAATAAATTCCCTAGAACTAAAAATCCATCCTATGAAATTTTTGATGTTATCTCCATTAACATTTTGGTACTTATTACTATATAATAAAATCATTCTGTTCTTTTTGTTACAATAGTATGTTTATAAGGACAAAAGATTTTAAATGTAAAAGTTATAGTTAATGTGGTTAAAGGTACAACGTTTTCCCATTAAATATCCTATAAAAACTACTGCACAAGAAAGAAGTGTAAGTTTCTTAACTACTAAAGTAAGTTGTTGAAAGACTATCACGTTGGAATTAACAAGGTGTAAATTGCCTTTGACGTTAGATATATCAGCGTACTAATATTGCGGACCAGGAACTTAACTATATCCTAGAATCTAGATACCATAATTATGTTATATGGACTAACATGCGTATGGATATACATTGTCACCTGACACTCGTTGGTACAACGTCGTGTGCTCGTACTTCTCAGTAGTACCGAGGATCTGCGCTGTCCCAGCACTCCTGCCTTTGCCGTTGCTGGAGTATATCGTCACGTTGTACGTAGTGCCCGGCTCCAGCTCTGTGATGTTGAACTCCACATAGCCGCGGGTACTCATATTGCGGACCAGGAACCCAACTACGTCCCAGACCTCTGCCACGAACTGCTGCGGTAACCCGCCGTCAAACCCCTTGACACAGTGCACCCGCAGTGTTCTGTGGTCCCTGTAGTTGATTGTGCAGTTCGCTGGCGTGTCAGGGTTTCCTTGAATCAAAACAAGTTTTTATGAGCTGCTTTTTGTCAAATGGTTTAATTGTAAAGGATTATTACGGTGCAAAGCGTGGAATATCCATGAGTACCTGCAGGCACAATATGAAAGACACACGGCATCACTTGGGAACCGATTTCGTTTCTGCCCCAACAAAGCAGGGTTCCGTAGTCGGCTTCTATTTCGGGGGTGTACGTTGCGACACTGGTGCCACCTACCGGCACACTCTCGAAGCTGTCTACAGCTCGTCCCTGTACGGCTGTGTTGTTGAAGGTCCATCTGAACCATCGTACTGCTGGGTTCCCGTCCACCTAAAACCAACGCAAAACAACCTGAGGACCGCATACATAATTCAATGAACAACAACGACAATACATAATTTGCTTTTGACTATAAAAACAATCATATTGTTTCATTATGCATCATGTTTCTTCTTGTCATCAAAAGATATGTCAAAGCGTCAAGGTACATCACTGCTACCTTATTTTATTCATTAAAGAAATCATACGTATTGTCACAGTATTAATCCTACTTGTTTTATTTGATCGATGGTTCTTTTTTAAATAAATCCCATAACAAAATGGGTTTTACTGAAGTTATGTATCAGTTTGTTTGACCCAAGCTGTATAGAATCTTCATACAGTTTGCTAGACGTAACTTAACTACAGGCCCTTTTCAAATT
Organism: Matsumurasca onukii; assembly: GCA_018831715.1. Lineage (NCBI taxonomy): Eukaryota > Metazoa > Arthropoda > Insecta > Hemiptera > Cicadellidae > Matsumurasca > Matsumurasca onukii. The sequence continues at coordinate 2,357,208 of CM032058.1, read as the reverse complement.
TAAAAAAATAATGTTGTTACCTGACAATTGACGGTCAATTTCTCAAATCTTGCAGCACCGAACACCCTCTGTTGTGTTGTATGACACTGAGGTGCAACTGCAAATCAGAACATGCTTAGTGATCTTAACGGTGTCCGAAGAAATTTTAACCCCTTAGGCTTTTGCGGCTGAATACTGAGCCAGTTGCTGTCTGCCGACAGCATGGTACCGGAAGAACTAGATTGAAGAAAGCTTAGTTAGGATTTTCAATAATAGAAAAGAAGTGTAAAAACTAGCACAGTTCTTTCCAAAATCATTTTAGATCACGACCAAATGAAGAAAAGACTCCATCGTCTGACGGATCTAAACGGAAAGACTTTCTGATTGTTAATAATAATTTTGATCTTTTAATTAAAAAAATAAATAATGTAGGAAATATTGTATTCAGATACATAGCTAAACGCCCCAAGAAAGCTTTAAGGAGGAACTCTCTTACACTTGACGTCTAGGTGGAAGGGGGGACTCTCGCCGTCACCCTCACTGTTGGTGGCTACACACTTGTAGTGTCCAGAGTGTGCCCTTGTCACTGCCTGCAGTACCAGAGTCTTGGTGCTGACGTAGGTGCCTACAGCTGCGTTATTGAGCACAGGCCGACCCTGCAACACAACATGATGTCACTGCACCTGAATCAATTGTCCTTAGCAAAAAGCTATCCTCAAAGATCAAATTAAATTTGATAATTTGGCTTCCGTACTCGCAGATAGTGTTTTTTTCAATTTAGAGTCAAGAGGTATGAAGTAGTATAATGAATGACTGCTACGTATTAAGCACTGCGCACACTTGCCAGCACCAGCATGATGGTCGCAGAAGGTCCTGGTTGAATTTGGAAACTGCTGTGCTGGACAAGTGTGGGCGCCTTTGCTTGCCGCTTCAAGTAGCATCAAGGACATTGGAGGTTGTTAGGGCTACCTTCATCAACTTAATTACAATTAATTACAACTCAACTAATCAATAAGCTACAATTATAATAGCAAAAGACAACAAATTAAACAATTGTTTTCCTTAATTCTCCCATTATATATAATGGTATCGGTATTTTCAGGTCACATTTCGTTGCAAGACATCAGTCTAGTTGCAAAATTGTTGGTCTCCTGAAACTGTGTAGTATTTGGTTGAAGAGCTTTTCACTAGCATAAATCTAATACAGATTTATGCTGGTACATAATCTGACATAAATACAATACATTTTATAATCGATGGTACAAAGGTGTAATTTGGTAATCGGGGTGTTCTAATTATATTCAAGGAGTTTTCATTTCGGGTATTTTAAGAATAATTTGACTGCACTAATTGAGATTTTAGAAACATAATAATCAAATTATTAGTATGTATAACAAAATAGTTATAAGCAATTTATTATGGTTTTCTATTGTTGTTAAGATTAATAAAGTCTCATCTACTATAGTGATTGTCCTGGTAGTGATATCCACACAGTCAGAAAGTTAATGAAATGTTTGTTTTAGCAAACAATGAAAGCTCAATCTTACAGAACTGCTTTATTAGTTGGGATGTCAGAGAGTGTTCAGACTCGAGATCTTTTGTCACTGTCAGAAGGTGGTGATCGATGGACAGCGTTTGTTGTTGATATCATTTTCAACCTCGAAACAAACTCACTACAATGCATACTACGTTATACTTTCAACTACGTGCCAGTTGAATACTTTAAAGCTGTCAGGCCAAGAAAATTACCATTCAAATTGATAGTTTTGATTTGTTTTTATTTTAATACCATAATGGGAGGGTGGGACAGCTCTACCTGGAATTTTCTAGACATCTATTATGCAAGCTATTATGCGTTGAAGCTATGTTTTGACAAACCGTTGCTGCAACAAATGGAAACGGCGTTGATTAAAACCAGACCATACTTAAAATTCCTCTAAATTATGCATCTACAAAAAATATAGTTAAAACTACGTACCTTTCAATCATAAAATCTTTTTATTAAATTTGAGTTTACGTTTTAGTTAACTGGAAATAAAAATATGTCAGTTTGTACAGACAGGTCTGTAAAAATTACGATTTAATCATGTCCATGCCATTTGGACGTAGATCAGCAAGCGGAGACTAGAAAGGCTAGGGAGGGCTACAGACGGTCCGCCTGAAAGCGCCTAAAGGAGCTGTGGCGCTGTAGCAGGCTCACTGCAGGTGCATGCTCTGTAACCGCCTTCATGGCGAAAAATACCACATTTCACGAGAGTTGCCTGGACAATTATTCAGCCTGGGGATTGATCACCCCGGAAAAAATTCACTATAGTCTGGCTTAAAAATAACCTTACGCCAAAGTTAGCAAAAGTTTAAAATTGGCCGAAGATAGGCTATGTGTTATATTTTGTTCCACGCAGTTTTGCTTTTTCGTGTAGAAGGAACATAGAATCACTCCTACCCTATCATATAAATCCGCATTTGTACGTTACGGTTCATAAACGGCGTCAGAAACAGGAGACTACGAAACCATGTTTTGCTACTTTTTGAGTGAGCAGAGCAAAGTTGGAATATCGCATTTCTCTTGACTGGCTAGGTCGGCGGAACGCGCGACTCCTCAAAGAACTGAGCCAAACAAGAAACCCTACTAGAGCCGATGATTTTGAAACAGAAGATAAACTTGGATTTCCACCTATCCTTCGTTCACCGGAGAGAAATACTCATTACGCCGCTATTTTAGTGGTAAACATGGGTTCTCGCTTGGTTGACTAATCCTCTTAATGAAGTATCCAAGTGTTCAGAGTAAAATATATGAGTATTAACTAACAAACTAAAATTAGCATATTAACCAGACGTTGGTTATAGTTATCTTCGCAAAAGATAGTGACTGTAAGCAGTAACTTACGTCGTGGAGCCAGGTGACCCGGCGCACTCTGGGGTTGGCGGAGACACTACACTCGAAGTAGACATCCATCCCTTCACGTATGTAAGAGGCGTTGATGTTGCTGCCCAACTCCACCCCTGCCACAGGCACGTCTGAAACATGCAACAGCTGGTCGTCAATGATTTGACATGTATTCCGGTCAAGAAACATTGATCACGTAAACCACTTATGGAAGTAGTTTTGTAAAATATCATTACTATTTGTAATCTGTGATAAGAAAACAAACATACATTTACGTGAGGTGCAGATATGCAGGTCAAACAACTGCCTTACATGTTTCAACTTTAAATCGTACGTTCATACGAGTTTGGTGCATCCCATTGTCGTTGGACTATTAATTAATGACCCAATCTGGGAACAGTTCGCCCTAGTTTGTAACAAGACTACACCTAATCATCCATCAAAATACCCCCAATATTCACCTCTTGGAGTGGTTGGTGTCTCAAATCAAAGTATCAAAGTTAAAACTTAAAACCTAACATTTCAAATTGAATTGATAACATAAACCATTTCTAGAGTGGTCAAGCTACTGAACAACTGACGGGTGTCTAAAAATAGTAATTTCAGCTATACAACACTTCTTCAAGTTTGAGTCACAGGAAAAGAAACTACCGGAAGACGACCGTTTCTTCGGATTGAAAATACCACCAAATCCATCAACGCACGCGGTCCGTATAGTGCGGAACCTCCTTTCCCTGTGGGCCACGCTTGGAGAGGGATTTCTGTACAGAAGTTCCATTCTATAACAGTTGGTGTGTTGAAACTCACAGTGTATGTTGAGGGTCCACGAGTCCTCCAAGGCACTGGCTGGCACGTTTGGGTTGGAGGCTCTGCAAGACAGGGCGGCGCCCAGGTCCTGCGCCTCAGCTGCGAATGTGATCCTGCTGATGGACGAGTTGCCGTCGTTGCTGGGCTGGCATAAACACACGCACATGTAATTCGCCTTTTGTAAAAACAAATAAAGACGTTTTATTATTTGTATAAAAGATTTGTCCTTAGGAGCTTTGAATACTTCGTAGTGCTATATTAGGATATTTGAAAAAACATATAAGATCCTCATCAAAACCTTGGATCCTCCACTGTACTACATATTTTTAATTTCGTCTCAAACCTGGCATTGTGACTCTCCAACCTGCTGAAGGCCATGAAGGATCCATTCAATTATAAGCTTGATCGCTTGAACGCTTACATCTTTTAGCATTACTGTGTGTTATAACTCAATCTTTCTAAAGGCATGGCTCCTGCATCTGGGGCTCCTGAGAGAATGGTACTAAAGTAAAGAAGAAAAAGTTTCAAAAGGATCTACGGTATAGTTTCCAGAAGTTCGCTTCGGAAATATCAGGGATAGTGGAGTAAAAGACGTAAGATGGCGGCCAGGGAGGGTGGCCTCTTTACCAGTGGATGTGACGCCATATGCGTTGGGAAGGTGTGGGGAGCCGTCCCGTTACCTCCTTCAACTAACTAAAAGTTTGTTTTAGAGTGTCTAGATATCACTTAGACTTATCGATACTCACGGTGACTCTAGTAGGGACCTCAAGTCTGGATCCTCCCTTCCACCAGGTGATGGTAGCTGGTGGTCTAGACCCTGCGCTCTGACACGCCAACTCGTACTCCTTGCCTGCACTCAGTGCTGTGTTCTGTCCCATCAACTTCACTGTCAATGGTCCTACTGAAGACAACACACACACATTAGACAGATCCTCCTTCCTGCACTGTGCAATGTGCATATCTTGCCCTTGATGGTTCCATCTCCTTTATTGGAAATACTTTCCCTGCTCTTGGTTTTCAGTTGCAGACTCTAGTTGTGTTCATAATGTTTAAGCGCCTTGCGTTTGTTCATACTCTCACGCAGAACTGTTGAGATAAGGACATTGAACAACAAACTATACAGTAGTTCATAACTCAACTGAGCCAGTTGAACAACAGTCTGAACATGTCACGTGACAAGGATGTGGATGATGGTAATGACGTAGTGATTGGAAGTACCTATACTTCCTTAAGAACATTAAAAGGTGATTAGCCTTGCTATAACAATGTTACTTCGTATAAATCAGTAGCGTTTCTAACTGTAGATTAAGTTAGCTAAATTTATTGTACGACTAAGCCACTAACTATTAACTTCAGTCACTTTTGACTTAAGTCATATTACCCAATGTACACTCGCAGCAGTTGAATATTATTTTTCATACAAATTTGACTAAAATGTATGATGCTGTATTGTACCGAACTCAACAACTCCGCGCAACATTTTCATTAAACATAACTTTTAGATATGCTGAGGCTTCATTTCAGTTTCAGATTATAAAACAACGGTTGGATGGACATTAATAGTCAATAACGCTAAATTAAAGTACAGAAACAACCGTCATTTAAAAGAAATTTCCTTCGGTGAAGTTAATTTAAACTCAATTTTGCAACGGTACACTCCAAAACAAATCTGGCTAAATAAATGAATTTAGCAAAGGTGAAATGATTCAATAGGACGTTTGAATGACAGGAACAAATGAAATTTCAAAGAATGCAAAACAAACATCTGTGGATGATTGGTTTAGAAGTTTCGTGCTCTTGACTAGCTGGTGTCTGGAGTATTGTGTAAAGTACACATCCCCCGCTTCTACTCAACGCTTCTTTTATTGCTTTTAGATTAGTTCCAGGACATTCGATACGTTTGCTCACACTTTTATTGTGATTTAGAATAATTCATTATAATGTTTGCATAGAGGCTTTACCAATCATTCTAACTCTCAAAGAACCAGGATACACGGAAGCAAACTCTACACTGGAAACTGTTTCCGGGAAATATAAAGTGTCTAGTGTTATAAGTGCAAACTTGGGGATATAAATATTCAAGAATACTAATTGAAATAATTCTCTATTTTGTAGTAGTTTAGAATTTGTTAGAAATTCTAGAAGAACATTCCTCTGAGGGAAAACCTGTGAGGGGGCATACCTCTGAGGGGACATACTGTGAGGGGACATACCTGGGAGGGGTCATTCTTTTGAGAGGACATACCTCTGAGAGGACGTACCTCTACAAGGGCATACCTATGAGGGGACAAACCTGTGAGGGGACATGCCTCTGAAGGGACATTTTTCGGAGAGGACATATCTCAGAGGACATTCTTCTGAGAGGTCATACCTCTGAGGACACAAACCTGTGAGGGGACGTACCTGTGAGGGGACATACCTGTGAGGGGACATAGCTGTGAGGGGACATACCTCTGAGTGGACATTCTTCTGAGAGGACATATCTCTGAAGGGACATATCTCTGAGAGGTCATACCTCTGAAGGGACAAACCTGTGAGGGGGCCTACTCGTTCCTGTGAGGGGACATTCTTCTGAGAGGACATACCTCTCAAGGGACATATCTCTGAGAGGACACACCTCTGTGAGGGTATACCTATAAGGGGACGTGCCTTTGAGAGGACATAATCTTGGTGGCAGGGGTGGCATACCTCGTCTGTGAAAATTCATAAGGTCATATATCTACTCACGGTATATATTCAGTGTGAGGCTGACTCTGAGTGGAGCTGTGTTGGATGAAGTTGATGCTCTACACTCAAACCTGGCATTATACAACTCTCAGGTCACTCCCAATAGCAGTAGAGTGTTGCTCACTTGACCTTCGTAGTAAGAATCTATCAGTTCATCTACTCACAGTATATATCCAGTGTGAGGCTGACTCTGAGTGGAGCTGTGTTGAATGAAGTAGATGCTCTACACTCGAACCTCGCACCGAACAATTCCCTTGTCACTCCCAGTAGCAGTAGAGTGTTGCTCACTTGACCTTCGTAGTGAGAATCTATCAGATCATCTATCTACTCACAGTATATATCCAGTGTGAGGCTGACTCTGAGTGGAGCTGTGTTGGATGAAGAGGATGCTCTGCACTCAAACCTAGCACCGTACAACTCCCTGGTCACCCCCAGTAGCAGTAGAGTGTTGCTCACTTGACCTTCGTAGTGAGAATCTATCAGATCATCTATCAGTTCGTCATGACGGAACCAGCTCACCACTGGACTGGGCCAACCTGTTGTTGAAAAGACACATATTAGTTCAACATTTTACCAATTTTATGTTTTACTATATTCTTTTCGGTTGGTACACTCCGGGTATTGTTTATCTCGTAAAGCTTTTGTAATACGTTCCCTGAGTCAAAAGAAGTGTACCACTTAATTATAGGTAGTAAATTCACCAGTTTCTATATATCTGTCTGAACGTGTTTGGCACTAAATTATTTGTATATCGTAGAGTCCTCCTAAGAGATACTACGCAAGACTCACCCCCGGTCGCTGTGCAGACGATTTCCACGTCGGTCCCTTCCGCAACCGGTCCGAAACTTGACGTCACGATCTTCCTGCCGGACCCTCCGTCAAACAACTCCAAGCTTTTGGGAGGAACTGAACACATGAGAAAACATTTCATCCTAAATAGACACAGCACAGCTACAAACAGTACAACACCACTACAAAGAACAACGTATCGAGTGCGATGTGTTACTTGACGATTATGATCACACCAAGTGTAAAGTATGATGTCATACTTTACAAAATTACAATATGTGTACACTCTTATGAAACTAGTGACAGGAAAAACTACCGGACTGGGTTCGATCAAATATTCTCCAACGCCACAGACGTTCAAATCTCATCTGAAAGCCGTTTTGACCGCGAACACTTCCTAAAGTTCAGACGAGTTCTTGGCACACCAATGGGAGACCTAGTGAGAAATAGCTACCGGCCGATGGATGCTTCAGTGGAAGAATTCGAATGAAGGAGCCAGTATGATTGTAAACATTGTATGTATGAATGAGTTTTCAATGTAAGTATGAGTGACAACATTTAAGCTTTCAAATTTCAATACAACTGTATGTTGTTTATGGAATAAAACATTTATTTTGACTGTTTTGATTAAAACTACCACTGTTTATCTATGTTTGGATTTTCATCTGAATATACATTATTTTAACTTTGTTTTTAAAGTTTTAGTTATTTTTAAATTCTTATTTTACATTTTTAAACTTTATAAATAGGTAAAATAATTTCAAACTCTTACTTTTCACTAGAAAGATGTTACTTCTAGTTGTAAAGATTGTTATAAAGGCGTTAGCGCATAAAAAGGTTTAATCAGAAAGGTTTTAGACTGTGGAGTGTTGACTTCATCTTAGGTTGTTCAAAACAGACGAATTCCAATTTAGTATGCATAAAACACGCCATTGCCCTATTACGCTTACGTGAGCATGTTTATTTTTACCAACGTAACTGAGGAACGGTTCGCTGAAGAAATTTGCACATTTTACATGTAAGCCTATTTTGAGTGATACCTTATTTTAGTAGGTTTAGTTTAAAAAATGTAATGACACCGGTGTCTATAAGAATTGATGACTATTTTAGCTTTGAAATTTGATTACCTTTTATAAATGCCATGTCAGTTAGAGTAACATATTGAGGTCTAGTTAGTGGCATCGGGTCCAACTAACTAAAGCCTAAGCCCTTTGATTTGACATACAGCCAGACAGTCTGATACACGTTCACAAACGTCACAACCTCTACACAATCGTTTCCAGTCTACACTTTGTATGTGAAAAAATAATATTTTGAAAGCGCATTGATTAGGTATTATTTCAAATAATTCAAGACTAAAAGTAAAGTTCAATAAAATAAATAGTTCAATTATTGAAGACTATTTAATTATTTATTTAAAATCTTAGATCTTGGTAGAACATTCTGCAACCAATATAGGGCGATTCATGTAGAACCAATGCCTTTTTGTTTTAAACAAAATACTGTTTCTGGTACAAGGCAACCTAATTCTGATTTAATGAAAAATGTTTAAAACTATTAATTCATTCCAAAGATGTATCTCACTAGTGCACATTTTCAAAACACTTTTCATTTGGATGTTTCAAAATGACCGCTAATGAAAATGTTGTGTGTTGGATACTATTTTATATTTGGATATTAAGAGTTTCTTTTATCTTTGTGTTTCAAGTTATCATGTAAAAACTACGTGCTCTTATAAGCTTAAATTAAAACCAAATAACTCTTGAATGCTTTATGGTGCTTAAGACGAGTTTCCTTCTCTTTGCAAAATATTCATTGGCGGTAATCTTGAAAATTTAAAACGAATAGTTTGTTTTAGCTAATGTATAATGTTTTGGAAATGCGCATATACCGTTAAAAGCCGAGATAATTTTGAAATGTAGCGATAATCATACTTGGGTTTCTTTAGTTTATGAAACTAGATACGCGGAATTTCCATTAAACCCAAAATTATTGTCATGTTAGTGTCAATTTCAAAACGGCTCAACAATTTTTAGATTTGTTTTCAATAACAAACATTCTGAGATAGTAAATATACACCACGCTATCAATATTTCCAACTCAATACGTTTCTCTTGGTTAGTAGAAAAGACCTTTTAATGAGCTTACCTAAGACAGTGAGGTTGACGTAGTAGTTCTTAGTGGGAGAGTGTTTGAAGTCCACTCTGCACTTGTAGACCCCAGCGTCTGCCTCAGTAACGGAGGCCAGGGAGATGTAAGAGGCAGGGTACTCTGGTGTGTAGAGTAGCCTGCTCTTGAACTCTGGGTCCTCAGCCCAGTGTGAAGCTTGGTCCAGACTGCGTCCCCTCACGTCCATACTGTGCATGCAAGATACATCAGATACAGGAGGCAGACAGCTCAACATAGTTGTGGCAGCTCACACGCAGAATGCGCTGCGAGAGCTGTCGTTCTCTTCCTCCTCGGTTCCTCATGCTCGAGTTTGCCCGATGTGACCCGAATATGACCGAAGCGTCCTATTGCTGAGAATAGCCGAACTTGCGCGTGCGTCAGGGACTCTACTAGAGACTCTAAGAGGACTCCCTCACAGCGCATTTTGCGCTGCCTCAATTATGTTGATCTTCCTGCCTCAGTCATATGGCGTCTTTGCGCTATCAACCTACTGTACCATTGTCTTTGGTTTAGTTTACAGTTATCTTTTGAGATTTCATGTTGTTATTTCTTATGTATTTTGTTTATCTTGTTGATCTTGTCACAGTTGGTCAAGTTTTGACCAAATCACGAAAGTAGAATTATTGTATATACTTTGATACTTTGATTTGAGACACCGACCACTCTTAGAGGGTATTTTAAGGTGAATATGGGATGATGGGTGAGTGTGATGAGTGTTTTTGATGGATGATGAGGTGTAGTCTTGTTACAAACTAGGGCCACTGACTAGATTGGGTCATTAATTAATAGCCTGATTCCTAAGATAGTTTTCCTAAGACCCCAAATAAAATATGTCAAATAATCATGTTTATGCTCGATTATTCAACATCACACAGATTATTCTTTTCAGAATACAAATACACCTTTCAAGTTTAAACCACAAAAACGTGTAATCTGTGTGTAACGTGTGTGTTTACCTGTATATAGGAGACTTGCTATCATCCTTGTACCAGATGACGAGGGAGAGAGAGTCCGCTGTGATGGGAGTTGTTAAGTCACACGGTAACTTGGCAACACTGCCTATTTCCGCTTCCGCCTCTAGTAGAGTCACTGGAACAAAGACCATTACATTCACATTACAAGGAATTAGGAAGAACATTACAGGGGTGAAACTTTCCGGAAGACGCCAATCAAGCTGTATAAGTGTAAGCATTTCTGTAAACACTGGCTCTATGTTCATTCAAAGGTAATGTTATGGTTGGTAGATAACGTATGGATGACAAATGGCTGAGGCAGGAAAATCAACATCGTTGCGGCAGCCCAAGCATAGATAGCGCTGTGAGGAAATTCTTTTAAAATTCTCAAGTAGAGCCACTGCATAGCGCACGCTCAAGTTCGTTCGTTCTAGGAAACCGCACGATTTGGTCACATTTAAGTCACCGACATCGGACAAACTCGAGCATTTGGTGCCGAGGAAGGAGAGAGACGGCAGCGCTCGCAGTGCTATCTGCGCTAGGGCTGCCGAACTACACAATGTTGATTTTTCTGCCTCAACCTCAATTGGCACCTATGCGCAATCTACTTACCAATAACATTATCTTTGGTTTATTTCTTCACACGTATATCGCGCAATTTATGCATCCTATACATACAGCTGTCCTATACAGATTTCAAAAACGCGCAAAGACATGCAAAGCTACAACGAGTCGTATATTCAATTAATCAACCGTTTGTACCTTTTAAAGTCACTTAGGAGGATTCTGGGAAATATATTTCAAGCTTCTTCGTGTTTTAGCTAGAAATAGAAAACCAACAACACAGCACAATATTGTTTAAATTGACTAACGTTGTACTTTCTTACTCCAGTTACAAAGGGAAGGTTGGGTGCTCAAAGTGGGTTAGCTGGGTCGAGTAAAGCTGCTCTCTTTGACCCTGCATCGCTTCATGGAGGTCTCCTGCGTGTCTTTTTATCCAGTTTCCTTTGAAAAATGAGATATTCAAGCCGTCAGCATGGTAAGAACCAGGCCCGGGACCATGAAATGAGCACGGATCCTGACCCCAGAGCACGTTTTGAAATAGGTTTTGACATCCGATAATATTGTTGACGTCATATAAAAGTTATAATACACACAAAATGTCAACACGTAAGAGCAGCGTTTGTTGATCACAACTCTTGCAAAGCGACTAAAAGACGCTCGTTCAAAGTTGACGCGAGGTTTGGTAGTTTCCAGCCACTGCAAATGTACAGTGAGTTTTAAATTCCATCCCCTAACTTTTAAAAGGAATTATTTTCCCACCCTTCGGGAATGTTTGCATAGGATTCTGAAGTTTTGACATACTTTTAGTCACCACCCCCGCCCAAAAACCTGGGAAGGGCCCCCAATTTTTTAAAACACACCTTCTCCCCTTATGGCCCCTCAAAAGAAAGGGAATTTTTACACAAGTTCAACGACGCTAAGAACAGTTTTTATCTTGACTCGTTTTTGTGTAATGACACTTAAAGATTACAATAAAATCTAAAATGCAACCATTGACATTTAGTTTTTTTTAATGACAAGTTTTCTTGAAAATACTCTGAGGGAAACATCACAACCCTATAACATTTTAGAGTTATAACTTAACTTATAGAGTACGTTGAAGGAAAATTTGTCACCTAACCTAATTTGTGTCATCTTTAAATCGGCATAGCAAAAAACATAGTTGAGATAAAAAGTATGTTTTAAAGTCCTTTCTTTTAAAGTGCAACAAGAGGGAGATTTGCATTTTAAAAATTTAGCCCCCGGATTTTGGGTGGGGGAGGGTGACGCAAAGTACGCCAAAACAGACCAGAATCCTATAAAAAAACACTCCCCAAAAGGTTTGAAAAATATTTTTTCTTTCAAAAGTTAAGGTGGAAAGGGACATTTAAACTCACCCTGTATAATTTTTTACAACCCTAGTCTACAGCCATCGGTCAGACTGCGCCATTGACGCCCTTAGCGTGCTACGTTTATAGCAATAAGTTTTCTCTAATATTCGTGTTATTAATCTGAAATCTCGCTATATATTTACTTGTATGTGAAGATGTTTGTATACACATAAGGACTCAGCTGTCTGATATAAGAGAAAGTATGAAGTGCTCGTCTATATTTATGAGTTGTTCTCTTGGAATTAGAGAGTTGAGGGAAATCAACCGTGTCAGTTTTTGACAACGGAAAGTTTTCAAATTTTTATGTTAACGAAAAGCTTCTAAATATAGGCAGAGTTGTATCTGTGAAATCTATATCAATAATAATTTAAAGTGGGATATAGCTGAAGAGCATCGATTGTTGGACAAGATTGTATAGTATAAGTATGATAGCTGCCTTTGTATTTTGAATTTGAAAGATAACTCAACCTAAAATGCAATAGATATTTTGCTTAAGAGACAAGTAAAGTATACTATGTGTAATAAATACTTCATGTGAAGTTGATAATATATGCCGATGAAGGATGAAATTAAGATAGGCAAGTTTGTTTCCTAATATTCCAAAGTGATGTTTCCAAGAAACCCCCAAGATGTCATGAATGTAAACATTCAATCTCGTTCCTCTCAAGTTAACATATAAAGTTAGTTTGAGTTTTGTTTGCGTTTATTTTTATATTTCATTTGCTGAATACCAGTATTCTACCATTATACCTCAGTGTAACACCGATATTCCTGTAGTCCAAAGCATATTTATCTTAGCACACAATAATATCGTCAGCAAATAAATAAGAGGGTACCTTTTGGCAATCTAAGTAAAAGGTGTCGTATGTATGGTACAAAAAGTGTTGGTCCAAGGACAGAGCCCTGTTTCACCCCTCTTGTGATTTATGCTGGCTGAGATAAATCTCCTGGGTATTCCTCAACTTGTTGCCAGTTTTGAGATAATCCTTGATTAATGAGATTAAACTTTCGTCAAGCCCATAATTAATCAACTATTTTCAACTATTTTAATGGGGTAATCGACAGATTTTGACTTATCAAACAAGGAAATAGACAATAAGAAGCAATTCAACCGTTTTTTTTTCTAAAACCAAATTTAAAGTCTATAGCAAAGCAGCTTCCTGTCAGGAATGTACGCATTAAAGGTTTCTAGGGTACGATAAACAGTGAGTTTTAAATGCCTCCACCTTATTCTTTGAAAAAGAAAAAAACTTTAAGGAATGTTTTAATAGATCTGAGTTGACGTACTTTGCGTCACCCATCCCCAGGCAAAATCCAGGAGGAGGGCCACCTATTTTCTTTATCACAACTCCCTTGTGCAATACCATCAAAGGAAAGGTAATTCCAACACAAATCAACGATCAACGACGCAAAGAAAATCTTTTCATCTCTACTGTTATTTGTTATACCAATTTATAGATTACACAAAAAAGTTTGTAATCACATTTCACATACAATTTATTTTTGAATGACAAAATGTTCTTCAAAATTATCTAAGGGATTATGTGGTGTTTCCCCAGAGTATTTTGAAGAGAATTTTGTCACCAAAATAAATTGTATTGAAATGTGGCATTTTTAACTTAATTTGGTGTAGTCTTTAAAAGAGTATCAACAAAGATGAAATATTTTTTGTTAGAATTTCTTTGAGATGCCACAAAGGGAAGGTTTTGCTTAAAAAGATTTGAGGGGTACTTTCCTCCCGGTTTTGGGTTGGGGTGGGTGACACAAATCACGCCAAAACAAACTAAACATGTCCAAACCTTCCACATGTCCCATCACTGTCATGATAAACTGTAAGTACTAGCCTCCAATTCTTTTGGATTTGATTGATTTTCCAATTAAAATCAGAAAGGAACAAATGGTTTGTAAACATTAGGTTTTGCTAAATAACACAACGGTTGTACAAGTCTGCAATTATGTAAATAACATAGATACGCCGTGAATACGTTAGCATTAGATTTCCCTCAGATTAAATATGGATGAAAACATCGTTCGGTAGTTTCTTTGAAACAGAAACTTGAATCAAGAGTCAGAGATTCTACATGGAATGGTTGAAAATCACATAAACTTGACGAATTATCATCGAACGTACTTGACGCTCCATTTGTGTTTTAAACTGACCAATACTAGAGGGATCTAATTCTAAACTTAGCTACAAGATAAGAAAGTCATAAACGCTGACTTAGTTGATTATTAATGAAAACCCTTTGAATAAGTAAGCTAATGCAACATTCCAGCTTGAGAGGAAGTTCTGTTCCAAACACTAGGAAATGTTACTATAATAAACTCCCTAAAATGTTGAAAACATAATTTTATAAACCAATTGAAAACCCTGAATTGAACCAGCAACATTTCCAATCCAGCTATCAACCTAACAGGACATGTGTCATTTTGGTTTAACAAGATCAAACAAACCCTGTATCAAACATGTAATACAATCATCCAAACCTGTTTCTGGGAGCCTTTCCTGTGATGCAAATGATTATGTGCTTGTTTTCCAATCCCTTTGACCAACCTGTTAATCAATACTATAATAATTGGCTTTACGTAATTTCAATTCAGACGCAGTGATACCATTGGTAAAGTGTATTTGCTGTACTATAGGTGAGTTTTATTTCTACAACTGTAATAACATATTATTGCACGACTATTTCTTTACTACACTGATAGTAGTTGTTCGGTTGGTTGTATTGTTGATTACCTTATTTGGTTCATACGTTGGTTAATGAAAACAAATAATTACTCATGCAAGTAGGTACAAAACTCTTCAAATCAATCTTCCAAAATTTAAAAGAAATTGAAAATACTAAAATTTTCAATATTAAAACAAACTTTTGCTGTAAGCAAAGTTTATTACCGGTGGATGAGTGCATAGATGATCAACGGATAAATTGCATTCTTTAAGTCGCATTTTAATAAATAAATTAAGTTTTTTGAATACAACATACATGAATTATTATTGGAATATCACTATTCTGAAAGGTACAATTTTGGTACTCATACTTACATCGAGATCTCATATACATACGTACAATATTTACAATCATTCTGGCTCATTCATCTGAATTCTCCCACTTAAGCATCCGAAGGCCGGTAGCCATTTTCACCAGGTCCCATTGATGCCAAGAACTCGTCAAACTACAAAAGTGTTCGTGGTCAAAACTGCTTTCAGACGAGACTGAAGCCTGTGGCGTTGAAGCATTTTATCGAATTTGGTAATATGTTGACAAAACGGGTTCTGCCTGAGAAGGCAAACGCTTGTAAACCACTGATTTCAATTGGTGTTCTAGTTTAGTTTCCCCTTCCCACCCCCAAAAACCAGGTCTGATGTTAATTGTGAATCATGAATGTGAAATAATGTAAGTAATGAGTGTGAATGTTTCATTTTATGTTATTTTAATTTGTTTTTTTGCTACACCATATTTGTATTGTACACAGCAAATATATATTAAGTTATATTGAAAAGACAAACAATCATAAATTGACAAAAGTAAATATTTTGAAAACTGAAAACAGATGTGTTTGTTTCTTATTTTTATGCGTGAATAAAAAATTATACAGTTTTATAAAGAGTACAGTTAATCATAAATTCCATTAGATTTGCACATAAAGCCTTCAAAGTACGATGTCAGGAATATATTGGTTTGATAGGCTTTATTATATACGTAACAGATTTTATGGATCTGAGCTCAATTTGGTTCATTACAATATAATCTAGTTGAAACTTAGTATATCATACATTAATAGAAAAATAAAGACAAATGAAACAGGCTCAACCGAATTGTAAATTCCAATTCCAGAACTAAATCAGCTGATAGTGTCATCAATTTTAACCATAACTACAAATTATCCAGTGTTTAACCTATTTGTTTAAGAGGTTACCGCAAGGGAAAAGGTAATTGTTCGCTAAAGGAACACATGACACTGCGCACGTATCAACGGGCTTTCTTTCAACTGGATGGCCTTAACTGTCAAAACCTGTAGGCAAGTGTTCAGAAAGTAATAGCGTCTTATGTGAATAAGGTTAAATTGATAAATTATGTTAATTGTTATGTAAAGAGAAAGGGTTTATCTGTGTTTGCTCAGATTAGATTTGTGATAAACCTATTTTTCACTTAAATAAGGTCTTAAACAAAGGTCTTAAATTAAGTGCTAAAACACTCTATATTTCTTATTTTAACCGTTTAATAACATAAAAACTTAAAGGCATTTAAAAAACTACAGGCAAACCTAGATAATATAAGTTTATTTTTCATCTAAGAGCGTTTTTCAAAATATTACTAAAGTTCCATTTTATTTTGCAAACTCTGTAACGACGCTCCCAGCAGAACGGACATCACTAACAGATATTTCCTGAAAAGGTTGTTTTTTCTATGTAGCCTACGGTACAGTATGCACTAGTTGTTAGTCACAAGAACGTAAAACTATATACCAACTATATGTTAAATCATATCAGAACTAATCAATTAAATATCACATAAAAGGGTGCTTATTCAAAGAAATATAGTTCAATAATAAAAAAGTACTAATAATGATTTTCTGAAGTGCGTAATAAAATATACCGATGTTACCTATTAATATACTAAGACTTATTTAATACATTCAGTGTATTCAAATGGCAGTTAAAACTTTTTCACTGACCCTGTATGTAGTCCGATTTTAATCAAATTTGAAATGCGTTTTCCTTTCCAAATGTTAAAGCGAGGCAGTGATCGGAGCGAACCACGAGTTACAATTAAAGTGAATTAAACTAACAATTTGCAAAAAAGGTTTATTTTAAATGTTTGATTGTATTTCTTTTTCAGCTGAAGTAGGTAGTGGTTATAGATACTTTTTCTTTTAAAGTTTGCCAAGCAATACAATCCAATCATAAATAATATTTAATATAGCATCACGCAAAACAATAACACATAAAAAAACCATAATTAAAAAACGTTCATATATTGCAACTGTTAAATAAACTTATACTATACATGGCTGAAAATGTATATCAAGTAATATTGAAATTGACCTGTCTCTGTGGGTACGATGTCTGTTGGGAAGCTGTCGTAGAGATCCTCAGAAGTAATGTTGTTGCAGCAAAAAATCACAACCAAGCTTAGAAGTAATATACCGTTGTTAAACATACTTTACTGCGACAGTAACTCGACAGCTGTATCCGTAACGTTACTGCAGTAATCTCTGACTCACTTGATTTCACTCATAATTCATATTTATTAAATTTTAAAACTTATGTTAAGTTTCAATGACATGCGTCAATTTAATCATCACATTATAAAACTTTAATAAGTAAACTTATAAATAATATTAAGTAAACTCTCAATCACGTTTTCACGAAGCACTGTACGTTTGATGCTCTTGGTCGGGGACCTCAATTAAACATTATTTGTCGCGAACAACTATTTCATAAGGCACAAAACTGCAAACGCGACCGGTAACGAGACCACCATCAAGTACGCTTGAAACGCGGGAACTGAGTCCTGAAGTCCGTCATCCGAATACTGGAACCCGAGATTTCCCGAATCAATCCGGAGTATCCCGAACGTTCCCGTAAATGCTCGAGCCCAAAAATCGTTGTCGACTGACGGGCAACGGATATGCATAGAACCTCTTGTCATCAGGTCCGTTTTACCAAAGATAATGTTGTGAAAGTAGATTGCACAGAGACGCCACATGGTTGAGGGAGCAAAATCAACATAGTTCGGCAGCCCGAGCACAGATAGCGCTGCCGTCTTTCTCCCCCATCGGCACCACATGCTCTGGTTTGTCCGATGTCTATGACTTAAACGTGGCCAAATCGTGCGATTTTCGAAAACGAACGGACGTACGTGTGCGTCAGTGGCTCCACCTAAGACTCTTAAAAGAATTCCCTAGCAGCGCTACCTGTGCTTGGGCTGCCGCAACTATGTTGACTTTCCTGCCAACAGTTTGTTTCCTAATTCAGTATAGTTTCAGAGAAAGCCGATCATCAATGTGATCATGCAGTCCCGTTCTTCTCAAATTAACATCTAAAGTTAGTTTGAGTTTTCTTTGTGTTTAGTTTTATATTTCATTTGCTGAATACCAGTCATCCGCCATAACACTTCAGTGTAACACCAATATTTGCAGTCCAACCTTATTTATCAAAGCACACAATAATATCATCAGCAAATAAATGAGAGGATGTCTCTAGGAAATCTAAGTAAAAAGGCAAGTCGTTGATGTTCGCTAAAAAAAGTATTGGTCAAAGGCCCTGTCTCACCCCTCTTGTGATTTATGCTGGAAGCTGGCTAAGATAAATTTCCTGGGTAATCCTCTACTTGTTGCTAATTTGAGAGATAATCCTTGATTTGTTGAGATCAAACTTTCATCAGACCCATAATATACTATGTTTCTTCAACAGTGTTTCATGGAGTATTCGGTCGAAGGCTTTTCACATATCAAACAAGGAAAGATACAATAAATGACCATACCGTTGATGACTTGAATTTCCTGCCTCAGCCATACGGAATTTATGCGCAATCTACACATCATAAAATTATCTTTGGTTTTTTGGTTTTATCAAATAGTCCCATTGGTATAATTATATGCCTGTTCTCCCAAATCCATCAAGCAATATCTCTCTAACTAAATTTACCAAACTAAGAAAATGTCTGAAATAGAAATGCCTCTATTTAGTGCTGACCATCCATCCATTACAGTAGTTTTTATCTACATTGCTAGCAAACATATCAAATATAGCTTTCCCCAGTGCTTTGCTGAAGAGAAATGACGACGAACAACAAACAAAGTTTAGTGTTACATTTGTTTATCTTTTCCTATTTTGTCTGAGGGTAATATTAGGGCTGCCTGCATGGTCTCTCTTGCCTCCTCTGACGTAACGCCACTACCATTTACCAATGTATCTCCATTGTCTCTCTACCTGTACAAAGTTCGAGCACTGAAATTTGAGGGGAACCGCGAGAACTTTGTTCATAGGCGAAAATATATAAAGAAAATGTATTACAAAATTTCACCTTATTGTCAATACAGTTTGCTATAGACAATAGTTGTTGTTGTGTTAATCATTTCCTAATATTGCTATTGACGATTTTATCGAAACCAAAATAATAATAATAGATGATAATAGCTATGACACCTTGTGATGTAATGTTTTTGCTATAGTGCCTTACGAGTAGTGGTTAGTGGAGCGCTATGATCATGTAAACATACTTAAGCCAAAGTTGAAAGAAAAAACTGGCATCAAGCTGGCTGTAAGGAGCCAAGAATACTCTGTGCACCGTTGTTTGAGGTTATGTTTGTTGTTTCTGATTTGTTAGAACAGGATCGAAATCGAATTAATTATTAAAAATGAGTTATTTAAGTTAAATATTGGATATCATAGTGTTGTTTTTCAATTCCTGTTAGACATTATTCTGAAATAACTAATCACGAGCATAATTATCCATTAATACCAATGATGGAAACCACAATAAAAAGGTGCTATGGAACTTTAAAGGTGGAATTGGAAAGAGCGAAACAAGATCTGAGGGGTGTAGAAGAAAATATAAAGAAAATGATCGGAAGAGATCCTAGCGAAGGTCTTTCTCAGAGGTACTGTAAATGTTTTAATACATTATTTGTGTTGAAGTAAATCAATGATGAGGTTTCATATGGCATTGGATTTGAGTAGGATAGGACCACAGAATACCCAGAGCCTTGTTATCTCTGATAGGACCCAAGTTAGGCCTTATGACATATTGTTCTTATCCTGAAGATATTTTACCTAATTGTTTACAAGTGAGATTATCAGGTGTATGCCAATACTATTTTAACTATGCTTTCTTCAATTTGATAGCAACCAATGATTTTATATTTAAGCTTAGGTACTCAGTGAATTTTGAACCTTCTGCCATGATGGTTTGTTTACAGGCATGATAGGGTTAAATATAGATAGATTGCATAGCACTATTCAGGTACTTTGCAGGTAGATTGCATAGGACTTGGCCTAGAAAGGATCAAGGGCCTTCTACAATCAAAGAAATACACAAAGTGTGTTTCTACAATCAAAGACGTCCTCATAGGTTAAACTGCACTGAATCATGTTTTATTATTCTAGCCAAACCAGCTGGAGCAACATTTTATTTACGTCAGTGCCATTATAGTACAATTAGTAAACAACAACAGTCACATATATTTTAATAAGACTTACCACGTTTAATTGGTTGGTTATAGCAACTTATACACCATCAACCATTCAATGTCATCATGTCATACTATCTGTAAACTTCAACCATTTCTTGTGCTTTGTCAGTTCTGTGAACTTGTGTCTGATGTGTGAACAATGATACAAACATAAGTTCGTTGAAAACCCTGTTTCTTCCTGAAAAGGAATATAGCCCATCATAATAATATATCAATAAAACATTTAAAGCCGAGGGTCTGGACTACAAAGTAGCTAGTAGAGTATATTTCCATCATGGTGAGTTAGTACCTCGACTCTGTGGATTCATTTAGTCCTTTGACCATTATAACCAAAATGCTAAAACAAGATTTAAAGTATGTTAAAATGTCTTCTTTGTGATTCCTGTGTTTTGTCATGTAGTGGGGAGCCACCTGTAGTGGTTTCTATGTAGCCTAGGCTTAAATCTAGCACTGTCATTCTTTACTATTCTGTCTGAGATCTAACACCACCTGCCTTAAATGAGGCCAACTTTTTTGAGAAGCCAGCTTAGAGATTTAAATACAGTAGTAAGTTATCCTCAAGATTTTGGGATTTTCACCACTTGATCAACTTTTGCAGGCCTAATTTAAAACGAACTGTGAGTGTAGTCGAACCAAGTTTCAATCGAGTTATTCCAGAAGAATTTGAATTCAACAATCGAGTTCGACATTTCAACCCTCCATCAAGGTAAGTTACTCATTTAAAATCCATAAATAAATAAAGTTTGGTTTCTAGCTGAAACGGTTTCTAAAAGTTTTGGGAGGAACGCCAAAATTTGCTAATGTGGTGTACGAGGGGGTACCCAAAAGTATCGGGAATCGGTCGATGGCGAGGTGGGAAGCGTATAATTCAGATTTTGGCCAATAGGGGCTGAAAGCCCAATTCTTCCTGAGTTCAATGCACTCGGTGTGGCCAGTCTGAGAGGCTGTGAAGAGGAGCTGTGTGCTTAAAAGTAGTTTTGTTCTGCCTCGCTTTGTTTTGATGTTTAATTAAATGGACAAAGCTCAGCAGTGAGGTTTTTGCTTTTTTCTCGGTAAGAACGCCAGAAACTGTTGCAATTATCAAAATGCTTACAAAGACGATGTTTTGAGCAAAACCAGAATAAAACTATTATTTTTTTCAAGATGCCGCCATGTATTGAAGACAAGCTCGCCCTTTCAAATTCTCGACTGGTGAAATTGTTCAGAAAAACTTCAATATTACAAGAAGACCGCCGAGGACCATTGGGAATGCTTTGTGTGGAGTGTGTTAAAATTCAATTTAGCTTAATTTCAACACACTCCAGACCTAGATTGTGATATGGAGACTGGTTCTTTCATCGCGACAATGTGCCTGCCCGCGAGCCATCTCAGTGCGCTAGCTTTTGGCAATACCAGCATGGCCACCCTTCCCCAGACCCATACCGCCAAATCTTGTCCCACGCGACTTTTTTATGTTCCCCATAGTGAAAAATTACATAAAAGATCACCGTATGACGAAAATGAAGGAGTGAAAAGGCAAACGAGGATGGAGCTGCAGGCATTCAGACTAAGGGGTATGAGGGGTGCTTAAAACCATGGGAGCATCGAATGAACAAATGCATTACACTAAATGGGGAGTATACTGAAGGTATACATGTAAATGAGTAAAAAAAATAATAAAACATGGTTTTTATAATGAAATTCCCGTTATTTTTGGGTACCCCCTCGTACTTCTATGATGACGTAAATGGAGGAGTTAAGCTTTTTTAGCAAACTCTTACATATTTATTGATTCCAGCATACTTGGGGAAGTTACTTTCAGACAGTAACTGATTACAGTTACCCTTTATAAAATGTAACTGATTACAGAAAGTTACAGACCAATGTAACTGATTACAGTTACTGTGAAATGTAACTGGTCAGTTACAAGTTACATTGAAAACCAATGTAACTGATCAGTTACCAAATGTAACTGGCTTCCGAAGTTACATTGTCAAATTAAATAATAATATTTCCATCCAAAAATTTGTTTGGAAAGAGATTTCTATTGTTTTTTTTTTTACTTTAATTAAAGATTACATTGATTGATATACTAGGAACAATTAGAAAAATAAAGATACAATATTAATCAGTGTGTTATAAATTATAAAACCATCTGTATTTGCTTTGGTTTCAAGTACAACATTAACAGTGATCATTAAAAATACTATATCAAAAAGTGATGACAAACAAAACATTAATAGACGGAGAGAAGATCCAGTATGATGAAATTGACAGAAATTATTATTTAAAGTTAAGTGTTAAAACCTAAGTTAGAACAACTCCCTTCATCCAAAACTTCCCAGGTTTTCTTTGAGGGCAATAAGTATATTATACCCGTATTGGCTAGTGACTGTCAGGACTTTGAGTTTTTTTTGAAGATTGGCCTGCAGTGATTTAAGTTTCCAGCGTTGGATATAGTTCTTATTGCCCTCTTTTGCAGAAGCAATATATCCTGGGTAGCTGTAGAGTGTCCCCAGACGATGATTAGTCTATTACTGTGTGAAAATCAGTTTGAGGCAGGTTAACTTAAACGTATTTAGTCAAGTAGTTATTGTCTATTGCTGTTTTTGAATTTGGAAAAGCCGGAAAAAGGTCAACATTTAATTCAAACTGTTAGTGATAGCCATTGCGGTAGCTTAATTCTACCAAATGACTGAAATGAGTACACATCTACTCAAACTGAAACAACTAGCAAAACAAAACATCACATCTAACGTGAATTACATTATAAATATTAATATAATAATAAATATTAATAATAATATAAATATTAATTTAATATTTATATTACAAAATTAAATTAAGCAATGAAGACGCCGCTAAAGTGTAAACAGTATCCCACTACATTCAAACATTGCCGCTAGGTTATGATGATGCTCACTTTTTTTTTCTTTGCTTTTAATAACTTGACAGATACAATCCATAGATAACACATTTTAGATATTGTATAACTGTACAAAATCACTTAATAGCACATATATATCAAAGTGAAATTCATATTAAAATACTAGTTTTGAAATTCAATTAATTTTAATACGATTCCAACATCCTCCTTAAGTGTAAACTCTCCTAAACTGTCTCGTAAAAATGTGTTGTTCTTGGTTGCCTTTTGTGTGCTGCAACTGGCTTCTTCAGTTACATGTTGTTGGTCGTCTTTAATATGTGTTGTTGAATGCTACCGGAAACAGTTCCCATGTAACGCTTTTCTGTGTCTATTAAGTAAGAACCCGCTATTCGCTACAGCGCTTCAAATGTAATTTGTAGCTCTGTAACTTGCATTATGCTTCCTTTTGTATTTGTTCCTGTAGTTACAGGAAAATGTTTGCTTGTAACGGCAAGTATTACAACTTTCTCATACAACATCTAGTACCAATTTGGTTCGCTCTACAATAGACACAGAAAAAGCATTTGTAATAGCACAGGAACCGCTTTTTGTATCTCATCACATCCAGCTCCCAACTTGAAACAACAACTGTCTGGATTCCAGAACCAAAGGACCAAGAACAACACGGAACCTGTAGCCTAGAAGATATGAGGATGTTGTGCATATGTTTTAATTTATGTATGTTAATAATGACTGTTTATGTTGTTGTAAAAATAGTTGTTAGTAAAAACTCTTCTTTCCATCAAAGTTTGTTTGTAACGACATAAGAGCTTCAAATGCTTACAGGAAAATGTAATTACAATTTTGTAATCAATCTATTCCAGATACTTTATGATGAGCAGATACTTTATGATGTGCCATTTTTCCTCTACTGCTTGTAAATCTCTTCAAATAATCTTTTTAAACTAGGATCACTCATTTTGTAGAGTCTGTGCGTTTCTTTGTGAAGCCCGGAGAGGGGAAGTGACATGACGGAGTGGAAGGAATAGCGGAGTAGGAGAGTACCAGCTGGTCGGTTCGCCGTGCTACTACTACCCTGGCTGTACACGTTGATTATCGTGACATGCAGTAATATTCCCAGTATCAGACATAGGTTGATTTCTATTAATAAAGGTTATTAAAAGCAAAAATATATATTATTTGTACAACCTGCCAGAAACCAGACTTGGGAGTAACAATTACAAAATTGTAATCCAAACATATTGCTGTAACTTTATAATCTAATCGTTACATTTGAAATGCAGTAACTAGTAACGGTAATCATTACAATTTAGCGGTAACGATTACATGTAACAAGTTACTTTTTCACGCTAACAATAACCCAATCTCTCGGTCGCCTTAATTTCCTGATTTTACACATATGAACTTAGTTTTTGTTGTCTTTCCACATTTTAATCGTGACTATGTAAAAAGCTGGCAATATTTTTACTGTCAACTATTAGTTGAAATGAAAAGCGTCTTTATTCGTGGTGAAGTTAGGACGTTTCCAAAAAAGTATTGTAACAGCTGCTCTGGTGGTAACAAGTGCTGGGAAAAAACTCCAACCCAGTTGTAACCGGTTTCAGCAACCAAGGTCAAGCGACGTGAAAAAATGCACAGGCTCTACTACTTATTGCAGCACATATGACTGCTTGATAAAAAGTGATTATATTTATAAGTGACTAGACATTAATCAATGCTATATTTTCTTTATAGAAAAGATGTAAAACACCCCAGGAGAGAAGAAGAAAGGCCCGATAGATTGTCTATCAAGCGAAGACTTGGTGATCCAAAAACAGTCTTCAGCAGGTAAATACAAGTTATTTGTTTTATAGTAAAACGAATATATTTTTACTAAGACTAAGCTATCACAACTTTGAAGTGTCATTATTGTATTCAGTTTCCAGTGTTTGACGTCTTATTTAAAATGCATTGCTGCAGGTTGTCTGGGCCCCCGAGAGCACGGAAAGAAAGCAGGGGAGGAGGAGACGAAGATTTTACTCCTTCTAAGGTCAGTTTACATTTTGTTAAAAGGCTGGTTTTTAAGGATAATTTTCAGTTAAAGCTAGTTTGGTGGATGAGTCAAACAACATCCTTACTACTGGGTCAACAAGTTTTTTGAAGCGGATCTGTGGCGGATTGGTATTGCACGCGATTCCGGAGCTCATCACTCCGGTGGCGCGGGTTCAATCCCCGCAGTCACCACTTACATATTTTGTAATGTGACTAATACGGTGACGCTAGGTAAAGGTCGAGGTTGAGTGGTAACTGAGGACTTTGTAGTCCTAACTTCGCCTCGTTAAACAAGACAAACTTTACCGTTTTTTTCTGTCCTGTGTGTGTTTAGGGCATTGTGGCTAACACCAGCAGAACCAGGTGTATAGGTTTTGAAAAAGATACATTAATATTTTTATTAAATTAATCCAGTTTTAAGGTCATTGATCGGTAAATGTCTTCATATTTACAGCCGGAAGAACTAGTGGGTGGGGTTTAATTTTCCAAACAACCGATTATGAAAATAAAGGGTTAAAACGTAGAATATAAGAACCAATACCAACACACGTCTAAAGATTTGTTTAAAAATCATTAGAAAGAAGTACATTTCGATAATTTAGTCAGATAAAAACTAAAGTAATAAAAGAAATGCAACAGGTCCTGTTCCCATTGTCAAGTGTGTGTTAAATCTTATTGGGCCTAAATTATATAAATAAACATATTTAGGGTCCCCAGAGCCCTATTCTTCAATGAAATTGTTATTAAGACCTTTGACATGGAAAAGGCTGTCACTATAAAATTAGTTCTCTTGTCAGTAAAAGTGTTTTTGTTTTAAATTTCAATCTTTCAGTTTTTGTGTTGCTACCTCTGGTAATTTATGATTTCATCACAGTACAGTACGGATCAATACATGTTGAAATTGTTTGTTTAGTTGGCAGTTTCATCACAAGTGACGATGACACCTCGAGAACTACCGTCCAGACAACAAGTCCTAGCAGCTCAGTCCACCGACGAAACGAGTAAAGCGAGGTAACACACTTTCATTCTAATCACTTTAAACCTAACAGTTAAAACATGTTTTCAACCTTAAATCTCTAGTAATCAACATTCAATAGGTAACTTGTACTCAAGTTAACCCAATGTATTTTTGTTCCAGAAACCGGCGAATGTTTGGAGCGCTACTAGGAACCTTGCAGAAATTCCGTCAAGAAGAAACTAAGTTGAAGGACAAGGCAAGTACTGTCAATCCTGATTGGTTTTTTAACCTTTTGGGCGCATTGACGAGATCCGCTGAGGGCCAGGAAAGCACTAATAGTCATGGCCATGAATCCACGCTTCCACGTTTTATTTTAGTAGCTGCTGCGTAGTACATTTTTATGCCGCTACATAGTTCTAACAGTTTTGTGGCATAGATTACTACTGCACTATCTCAAAAACAGTAATAATGGCGGCCGCCTTGGCTTCTCATTGGCTGAAAGGAGTCTTTTGCCAGCCACGCCTCTAAACGCATTGCCGCGAAGTTCTCGCTCTGCCCTATCACTGATCAGACGCTGCTGTTTGTCCACTCATACTCATATTTTCGTTTCGATCGTATATTATATTCAAATGGCGATAGTGGGCTGTGGTAAATGTTAACAATATGTATTTTTACTCAAATATAAAATTAAAGAACTGCCTGAAATCAAATACGGGAGTACATGTTCAAATTTCAGAAAATGTTAAATACAATGTAAACAACAAAAATATATACATATAATTTTTATTTTATCCTTATAAGTTTTATTTTGGAAAAAGGAAAGAGAAAAAAAATTTTACATATTGGGGTGATTCAAAAAAATGTAATGTGACGTTCAAGAAGAATAAGGACAATTTTCATGACGCCGAAAGGATTAAATTGATATTGTTCTTGTCTTAGAGTCCATTGAATTTTCGTAAAGTTAAGTGAATGTAAAGTTAAAATATCCTCAAAACATCTTTTTCCTGATGAAAACCCACTCCAATAAACAGAAAACCCTTTTTCTTACCAAAATGTTTGTTTCATTTGAATAACTAAATCAAATGTTCAAAAATTGAATAATTATTCATGTTAATGATAAGACATGACGATTTATCTTTGCTGTCTTGTCTTGACTCTTGGTAGAATGGTTTGAAAAAGTAATCAATTATTCATAAGAAGGAATCAGCTCCTGTGAAATAAGTTCAAGGTGCCGAGCATATGAGAGTTTAAGGAGAACCATAAATGTTCAAAATACGGGTAAAAGTCCAGGAATTAAGCGGGAATTTTTTGCCCTAAATTGGCAGAAGAGAGGTTGTGAAAGTTTTGGTTTTGTCATGGATGCTAACAGGAATTTGGAGATTGTCACAATTGGCAACAAGTCATGATTTCTTCGCTGACGATAATAGGAGTAAAGAGATCTAACGGGAGTCTAGAGATCACTACAAACAGTAACAGAAATTGTTGTTTGGTAAAAGGCGCTAACGATAGTCATGGTTTCGTCGCACGCACTAACGAGACCTAGATCGTCGTAGATGCTAACAGGTTTCCAAAAATTGCTGTGGACAGTAAAGAAAGTCGTTATTTCGTCGCTGGTGCTAACAACAGTTTAGGGGGTTGTCGCAAATAAATGTTGGTGAACATTTTATTCCATCTCGGACTCCAATTTAACTTTTTAAAGAGACTGGTTTTTTATATTATCGTAATAAAAAATTAGGAAATTTACGTTTACAACTGTTTAATTGTGTTACATGGTTGTAAGTAAGCATTATTTATGTTCTGCAAACTCTTGAAGAACGCGATGTGTTGTTGGCAGGAGGACAAGCGGGCGCAGGTGGAGAAGAAGCTGGAGGAGAATGCGAAGAGGGAGAAGGAAGAGTTGAAGAAAGAGAGGCAAGAGTTGTTCCAGAACCGGAAGCGACGGCAGCAGGAGATTCGCAACATCGAACTCAAGATGATCCGACTGCAAGAGGTAAAGCTCTACCATTAGCAAGTATCTATGCACTGATGGTGCTTTGAGTTTTAGTTATGGTGTTGAATAATCAAAACTGGTCTTAAATAGTTTGTGTTGCTCAAACAATACTAAGAATACATTCCGGCAGTGGCAACGGTTACCTTGATTGCTAGAAGAAGCAGGATTGCTCAAGACGCCTTCGTTCAGCTGAGCGGCTTTAGACCTCACCTTAGGAAAAGGTTTTATGGCTCTAACGACGCAGCCGTTACATCCTTGCTAAGGAATTCCCCCTAACTTACATCTTGAGTTGGTTTGATCATTAGTGATAGTTAAGTTCATTATTAGTTCTACGTTAGAGAATTAGGATTTAGTAGTGGGTTACGTAGTAACTGTTGTGTTTTAGCCGGATCTACTAAATGGCTGTGGTTTGATTCTAAACGCACTGAACAACCAGAAATCACCGCTAACCTTTGTAAACAAAATTGGATAGTTTAAGTTATTTAGAGGATTAGTCACTGGAGTAACTGTAGGGTTGGCAAATAATAATCTTGAGCTGTGTTATCTTTTAGCAAGAGGAATGGGAAGCGACACAGAAGCATTTGCTGAACTTTATCCAGACCAAGGCCAAACCCCACATCTTCTATCTGCCCAAGAAACCCTCTGTCAAGTCAGAAGAGCTTCTACGCAACAGCCAGAAGCTCGTTAACCGTAAGTAATCAGCAGGGTACATAATCAACTGTCATACAAAAAGGAATAAAAAGTAGAGCATATCCTGGCCTACTGCCCTATTTCTTAATTCTATTACTACAACTAGTATAATTTGTTGATGATAAGATGCAAGACATTTGCTGTGGCGTGACAACTGCTTACTGTTCTACACATATTAGCCTAAAAGTTATTTTTAATAATGCTAAATAGTTTCTACTATGCTATGTTAAAAGTAGTGCTAATATAACTTACAATGACAGTTATCCCCACACAACGACAATAATCTGTGTTGGGAGTATTTATTAATTTAGTTTATACCACCAAATTTCAAAATATTTTCAATTTGCAAAATAAAATTGTATATGTTTAATATTGTTTGAATAGAGAATTGTGAATTAAAATTCTTTCATTGCTAACTTTTTTGTAGCTTGTACGTCTTGTGGCTGCAATATGTTTTACTGGCCATTTGCACTTTGACTTGGCTCATTTGATCAAATGTACGCGATAGTTTTTTAATAATATAATGTTGACTAGTGTATACACACTATTTTGCAATACGGAGAGGCCTTTCAGGGTTGTTAATTGTCAAATAACTGTAATCATTTGGCAGGAATTATTGATAAGAAGCGGGAGGAGGTGAAAGAAGAGGTTGCAGCGATACTGAAGAGAGGTCAGCATTCAGCTGATAACGATGATGAGGAGGTGGAGATGGAGGGAGAGGAAGAAGTAGAGAGGGAAGAAGAAATGGCAGTGGATGGTGGCGATGTGGGGAACAAGGAGAATGAAGAGGCTGGTCACAGTGAGTACAAAAGCCAAATTAGACTTAGCTATAGCCCGTTCATAAGTTACAAGAACCCACTGAAGAACTCAAGTGAGTGAGATCTAGAGATAGTGGCAGGAAAGTGAGCTTTTTCCACGCAACAATCTCGGTCCCCTTCCTACCCCATCTAGGAAGGGAAGCAATCAGATGCGCAGAGTGTGCAGTAGGATGGGACGCGCATGCGCTCGAGGTTGAGCTTCCGTAACAAGGTTCACCATCCACTTCTCCTCTTGCTCGAAAATATTCCACGCAGGGTCCTGTGTTCCAAATCTACCTATGCAGATGTTTCAGCTTTCAGTGTTGTCTATTTCTTTCCGTATTTTATTACCGTTTATTACCTTGGTACTTCGAAGGAGTATGCGATGAGAATACAAAGAGTCTAAAATGCTGCTGTTCGGTGTGCATGTGTCCTGTTAACAAAATTACGTCAAGCTGCTTCCATGGAAACAATATGGAGAGCGTTGACTATTTGCATGACACACAAGGCTCTAACACTTGGGGAGCCGCAATACTTTGTCAGACTATTGTCTAGGGACATGATCTCCCACGCCTCGACAGTCTGCTGCATTTTCGCAGAGTAAGACTTGGCTGGAAGGTTGGAGAAGTTTTTCTTACTTTGGCCCCAGGTTGTACAATGACCTTCCCGAGGGCCTTAAGGCTCTTTTGAACAGAGTTTTAAGTGTAAACTAATAAATTATTTAATTTACCCTTGTAATTATGCTATAATCATATAGCAACAATACATGCATTTTTTTAAATGGAAATGATTGGTGACCGCAGGTGGAGATGATGATTCAGACGCTGCTAAGGAGATGGACTTTGATTCGGACAAGGTAACTATTAAAGTGGAGAAAGTGGTAAGTGACAGTGAAGAAACTAAAGAGTCAAAACCGCCAGGTACTTAGACGTCCGGCTGCAGGTAGGTTGCGTTGCGTTGCCGGTCTTAGTTTCAAATTCGTAATGAATAACCAAAATTAAAAAACCCTAAAGCATAATTTCTTTAGTCAAATTCATATAGGTTCTTACTTTTTAAATCAAACATAAGAGAACAAATACTAACTGAGACATTTTTGGCCCTGCTGAGGAGGGCCTTTGTCAAGACAAAAAGAGAGTACTTAAAATAGTAAGCAAAGCAGGCTTATCAACAAAACAATTAATTTTAATTTCTATCCAAATGAGCAGGTTCTCCATTCTATTCCTTTTGATAGAACATAACCTGCCCTAATTCCTAAATCCTTTTAAATTAAACGTTTACATCCCTTTGTTTTAAATTTGACTAGTTAAACTCTACAAGTTTGAACCAGTGTTCAGCATAAATACGTAGGTTCCTTAATATGTTTAGACAAAATATTTGTATTGCATAATAATTTAATATTTTTTATTTCACTTTTTACAAAAGTGGGGTTTTTAGCGTTTAAAACATAACATAAAAACATTAAACAATTTATTTTCCTAGTGTAAGTTGCATGATTCCAACCCAAGTAGGTTACCTCGGATTATTGATTTTGTAAATAGTGTACATTTACAGTTTTATAGCAAGAACAATGTTGTATCAATCGTATCATCGCGGAAAACGTTATCAGTGATAATTATTTGACATGTATGTAAAACTGTGTTAATTTAATTGATATTGATCATAATATTATTTTAGATTTCTTTTGATATATGTCGTGCATAACAGTTAGCCTGATAGTTAAACAGTGTTCATTATAATTTGTATATAAAGTAAAAAAAACCTTTTAAAAAGTAAATAAATGATAGTCACTGTTTGTAAACTTCTTTGAATCCTTTATTATCCCTAACAACAACAACTAATCCTATTGATCAACTAGGGTAGTTCAATACACTACAGAAACAAATCAACTGAACCAAACACCGTTGCTTGGTAGACAATTTCTCTGCCATTGGAAGTAGACTCTTGTACAGTTTTGAATATTGTGGTTCAGAATATTCAGTGGAAATGATGTGGTAGTACATGAGAGTTTGAGAAACAATTCAGCCGCTTATATTTGGAAGCAATAATGATCAAACAGGATGATAACCAAATGTAAATGGAGTTTTGCTGGACAAACAATGTGGACTCTTTATGTAAAAAGCTTAGCATAGAGCTTAATGTCATAAGAAGAATGAAAGCTATAAGTGACTTAGTAACAGCTCAAACTGCATAACACTGGGCACTACCCTGGGAAACATGCAACGTGTTCTGATTTACCAGAAACAAGCAATCCTAGGGAATATCCAACATTGACAGTCACACTGGGAAATGTTTAATAAATTGAAAATCCTAACTGCAATAAACTTAGACATTCAACTGTTCAAGGAACAGTAACTTATGTCTACGGAGTAAGTGAGTACTGGAGTGTTAAATCACAATTGCAATACAAGATATGCTTCTAATTACTTCATTCCAGTCGATCTTAGAAAATATACTTGGGGTCAAAATACATCTGCAAGCTTAAAATGCAATTTTTTGTGCATGGCTTTCATGTAGCTTTAAAACTCAATGTATTGATACTAGTCAACTAACAAAACACAATATATGTTTAAATAAAAATTCTTGATTACTTTAGCAGTGGTTTGTTATTATTTGTTCCTTTTCTTTGTCCACTTTTTCAATAGTTAAGTGTGTAGGGGATCTCTTACCAAAGCAAAAAATGAATTAGTTACTGGGTTTTCCAGTAAAGTGTACTGGTCAAGGGCTATGCTAATTATATAAGTCGTAAATTATCTCGTCAAACAGTTTCAAGTGAGTGGGGTTCCACTACATGTTACAACGGCCCCATCTTCAGGTGGTAGTACACATAAAAACATAGAAGAACACTGATGGTAGCTCCAGCTAGGGATTGTTGAGAATGATGAAACACGTTACGATGTACATGGTGACGAATATAACACACACTTGGAACGAAAAACTAACGAACTGTACAAGTAGGCCTACTACGGCGTCACGACCACGAGACGGTAGTTGACTGGCTATGCTAATATTACTTATTAGTGATAGACATTAAACAACTTTTTTTCATGCTCTTTAAAAAAAGTATAAACTTCATTCAACATTTAAACAATTAAAAAAGGTTGTTGAATTCTTCAAGTATGTAAACTGTGTTGTTAAGCAGCCAGTCCTGAAGTTTCCTTTTCAAAGTGTTTGGAACATGGTTTTTGAGATCTTGAGCCAGCTTGTTCAGAAGTTTTGCTCCAGCGAAAACTGTGTTCCATGGTATCACTATTTGAGATGCTGACCACTCTCATGAGGTCATTGTTTTAAGGCAAATATGTGGTGAAGGATGAGTGTGATGAGTGGTAGTAATGAGTTATGAGGTGTAGTCTTGTTACAAACTAAGGCCGACTCTTCCTTAGAATGGGTCATTAATTAATTGCCCAATAACCAATGGAAATACAAGGACCAACGGCTTAACCTGACTTCCGAACCACGCAGGTGATGGTCTGATATGTCTAAACGATGGTGGGAGTTGATGCAGGATCATCAGATGATCACTGAGACTATCTGAGCCGCTTTAGACCTATATCATCCTCAAAACCTGACCTCCATGAAGCTGGATTACAGGACCATGCCACGAGTCCCAGTCAATCAATGGTTGACGTTATCTGTTTTTGGAGTATTATTGCTAGTTGTTTCCCCGTGTGTTGGTAAAGATTTTGATGCATACACTGTTGCTTCAATGATGTAGATTGGTGGTCAGTACTTTGAAAGCATCTCTGCTAGACTACTGTTTTGGAAGTTCAATTCATTCAGCCATTATGCAAACTTCATCCAAGGTTCTGTAACATGAAAGCTGATGGTTTAAATGGACCCAACAGTTTTAAATTAGAATATAATCAGAATAGCGTGTTGATGTTTATGGGCTCAATTAGACAAATGAGATGCTCTATTGACCTTCCTGATAACCTCTTAATCACCTGTCAATTAATTTTGTTTATCCAACTATGTTTGGTGTTAGGAAAGTCATGTAGCTCTTTAATGATAAGTCTTCAACAAAGCACTAAACAATGAAAGAATTACATTTTAAAAGTTTTCCACCAGAAGGAAAACAAGTTTTTTAAAAATGCTCATTTTGTATCTACCGTTAATACAAGTTTGTTAGGTTGTTCAACTTAAATAAACACAGAACACTGATTAAAGGCTAAGGAATGTTCTTGTTTTAGTTAATTGATTTGAATATTTCTCATTTAGAGCTGTACAATTAATACGAGAAGGTTTTGAGACGCCAATAACTATTTAATTACATTTTGCAACAAGATATAAGCGGGCGCCTTCAAAAATCTAAATACTAAAAACAGCTGCCAAGTGGTTAGCCTGCATCCGGAAAATGAAGGCGTCCACTAAGTGCATAAACTGTGTTTACTATATTTCGGTGTTTCGTTAAAGCATAAACAAATATTCACTGAATTGATGTAACTAGTACAATAAATTAAGTTTCCTATCATGGACAAGAAGCAAACAAATTTATGTTTATAATTTATAAACTTATCATAATTATATTAAATAGATTTGTCTTCAAATTTCTTTAGTAATAAAATTAGCTATTTAGCATTCATTGTTCCGTATACACATTCATACTTAAGTACTTAAGGCTGAATGGTGTAGTGGTTAGCATAAATACCCGCATATGAATTATAAACAATTTAATCTAATTCATATCTTACAATAAAATCCATTTGAATGGCAACGGGAATAACCTAACGCAACTTTACAAAATATTTAAAAGCCACAACCCAATGAATCAAGATCAATTCGAAATATTAATCCAGACATTGACTACAGCAATATTTAAGGCATACCCAGAACTCAACCATCAAATCAAATGACTTTATTATTCTATTTTGAACGATTATTCTACGTTCTATTTTACTTTGGTCGGTTTTGACCTCCATCACAATTCTCCTGCACTCCTCTCTAATAATGGCCTTCCTTCTCCATCTTCTCTCACCCATCGCAGCCAAGTCAGCTTCCACGCCATCCATATATAACACTTTAATAAGACCTGTTGTCCTGTGGCTGTGAATGTTGGACGCTATCAACAATGGTAGCCAATGCAATGCTATCAGGTGATTTGAGAGGAGAGTTCTAAGAAAAATATTTGGCCCAACCCAAGAAAACGGGATTTTCCAAATTAGAAACAACGAGGAACTCGAA
Organism: Matsumurasca onukii; assembly: GCA_018831715.1. Lineage (NCBI taxonomy): Eukaryota > Metazoa > Arthropoda > Insecta > Hemiptera > Cicadellidae > Matsumurasca > Matsumurasca onukii. The sequence goes on along the minus strand of CM032058.1, from coordinate 2,322,251 downwards.
TTGATCTCATGGAAGGACAAGACGTTGTCAGGATTTATAAATCACTAAATTTTGAGATGCCGACCACTTTATGAGTGTATTTTAAGGTAAATATGTGGTGAGGGATGAGTGTGATGAGTGGTAGTAATGAGTTATGAGGTGTAGTCTTGTTACAAACTAAGGCCGACTCTTCCTTAGAATGGGTCATTAATTAATAGCCCAATGACCAATGGAAATATAAGGACCAACGGCTTAACGTGACTTCCGAACCACGCAGGTGATGGTCTGATATGTCTAAACGATGGTGGGAGCTGATGCGGGTATCATCAGATGATCACTGTGACTATCTGAGCCGCTTTAGACCTATATCATCCTCAAAACTTGACCTCCATGAAGCTGGATAAAGGCGCAGAAGTTCAGATGGTTGGGTCATCTTTATTAGAAAATGTGCGATGTAAACCAAACAATTCTTAATCAAGACAAATTGACTGATCATGGATATATTCTCCGAGGTGATAACCAACAGAAAACCCCAATTAGGCTACAAATTTGATCCATCAATCCGGTTTGAAAAGAACAAATCCCAACTATTAGAAGTTCATGAAGAAAAAAAGAAAATTTACGATCAAACCAAACAATTCTTTCAAGACAAATACAAAATTAAAACATTGAAACGTTCGCACTTTAATTGGCTCGAGAGGGACTATACATAAATTTTCAAGTACACACATTTATGAGATTTAGACAAACTTCAAATTAGAAAAGAGAGTTATTTAAATTCCAACGATCGCAATCAGATCCAGCATACAATTTTTAATAAACCATTTGTATAATTTAGAAAACTCATAATCTTATATCTAAATATTTTTTTAAAAGCATCCTTTGCACTTGTGCAACTTATTTTTACAATAAAAAGGTGTACATTTATAAAATAAATGTTCTTTATATAGGCACTATGATTGGAACTAAAAAACATGTCGTTAATTAGACTACTCGTTAATCTAAAGCATGACGATGAGCATTCGTCAGCGAGATTGAATTATGAGTAGAATCAATTCATTAGTTCGATTACTTTAGACACAGATTCGGTTCAGCGGACCTACAGACGAATAAAAACTTTAATCGTTATCAAAATGTGGTTAAATGTATGATGTGGTTCTTACGCCTGTTTTGAAATTGAAATTTAGTTCTGAAATATTGTACTTAAATTTGGGCCAAGGACACATTTTACGCAAATTTTACATAAGTTCTTGAAATTTAATAGAAAAATCTATTTATTGTTATGAAATAAAAGAAAATTATAATACTTACGTAAAAATACTACTTATAAAACTATAACTACTTATTTGTAGTTACTCTTGGATTTCGCGGCCGGAGCCACAACTATAATCTAGCTGGAACGGAGAAACTTTCAATCCACTCGATATTAAGCATGGTGTTTGTTCCCCAAGGTTCTATTTTGGGCCCTTTTCTGTTCCTCGTAACAATAAATGGTCTTTCTTTTTGTGTAAATGGAAGCTACACAGCTTTGCTGATGATACAACTCTCTACTCCAGTCATTATGATTCAGGTCAAGCAAAGGAAGCCGTTAAAGATCTTTCCAACCCAGCATCAGATTGGTTTTGCAGCCCTTAACGAGATCAAAACACAATAAATTGATTTTACCTTAAGTAGAAACGATCATGTTAAGTCTGAGCCAGTCAAATTTTTAGGATTCCCTCTGGATCCTGAACTCACCTGAGAAAGTATATTGACACTATGTGAGAGGCTCAGTCGAGTCATCTTACTTTTCAGGAGACTCACCATTGAAATGCCGCCATCCTTTGTTTGACTTGCATTTGATGCTTTTTCAGTTACACATTGTCTATGGTACAAGACTGTGGAGACATTCTGCCCACGTGGTACGAATTTTATTCCTCCCAAAATAGTGCAATTAGACTTATATGTAATGCACAATTCCTTGACCACTGCATGCAGACATTTGTTTGTAAGATTATCAAGGATAATCTGCATGTATTCCAATTAAATATCAAGGTCCATCATCACAACACAAGATCAAATTTAAATATAAATATGCCTAGATGTAGACTTTACAAATATTTAAAATGTTTCCCGGTTTCAGGTATAACATTTTACAATAAAATCCCGGAACAAGTTCGAAACCTCCAAAGGCCCAGGCTTGAGAGCACTCTTGGTTAGTAAAAACCCTTTCTACCGCATGTAAAGGAGTTTCTTGAAGCCAATCACCAAGACATATTGTGTCACTTGTAATGTTTTCAGGTATTAATTTTTGTTCTTGTTTTTTTATTGCATGGTGTGATTAAGTGATTTTGTTTGCTGCATGGTTTGCTATTGGTTTGTTATTATCTGTATATTTTTGACTCCAAGAAGGAGATCGTTAATGATCATTTTTACGCACTTATGTATATGACTTAGCCTATTACTGTTCTTTTTCAATGGCTGAATAAACTTGATTTCTAATTCGTATGGTTCACACCGTATCAAAACGTTATAATGATGGGTTTGAAATATTTCGATCTCGCTGCGGAATACCATCTTGAGTCTATGATGGGATCAAACCAACGATTGTTTCGGCTATTCAACGACTGAAGATGGTATTCTACAACGGGAAGTATTTCAAAATAATTACAGTATTATGATGTTTTGGCACGGCGGGAACTGGAAGAATTAGAGTTCAGGTCCAAGTATATGTTGATGTTCTTGATGATCATGTGAATTTTGACTTGTTCGCGTCCTTTCATCACGTAACGGGCTGTGTTGAGTTTATCTACTGGATATCGTTATCAAATCAATTTTATGATAACAAGAAGAAACAGCTCGTAAGGTAAGGTTTTACCAGAACTAAAAACATCTTGAGTTATTGTTAAAAGTGCATAGTACCTGTCGGCCATTTTGTTTTTTGCCTCATAACAACAATGTACGAGTAAAAACAGGCATTTTCATTGTAGACACTTCACGCCTACAATAATTTCCATTAGATCTTTATTTGAAAGATGGCAAATACTGACTCCGCTGACCACATTTTTGAAAATGCTTTTAATTTACGAGTAAAAACAAGAAATTCAAGTACAAAGTTTCTTCAATTGTTGGATTTATTTCACGGTCTTATTAAAAATAAAATTGAAATTAGGCTCAGCGCACTAAAACAATTAATGCACTTTAAAACAAAGTTTATTTCATGAAAGTCGGATGAAAACTGTAGGCGTGAAAGAAAATGCGTGTTTTTACATTGCTCTTATGGGACGAAGTTCAAGGTCACGGACCCGTAGCGGATTAGAATCGCGCGCGAGTTCACAACTCATCTCTCTGTTGGCGCGGGTTCGATCCCTCGCAGTCACCACTTACATGTTGTGTAAAGCGACTATGCGGTAACCCTAGGTAAAGGTTGATTGGTAGAGAGGATTTCGCCTCACTGAACAAGACACACTGTATAATCTAGTTCTTCCGGTTCACACCGCGTCCAAACTTCATAATTAGGTTGAGATATTTCGGCCTGCTGTGGAGTACCATCTCCAGTCACTGAAATGACTGAGCTACTTGCCTCTGGACAGCGGAAAGCAAGCTCAGTTTCAGCCAGTAAGTGACTAAAGGTGGTACTCCACAGCAAGTCGAAATATATGAAAACCTAATTATGGAGTTTGGACGCGTTGTAAACCGGAAGAACTGATTTTGTTTATGACACTGGACACGAAAACCTAAGAATTAAGACAAACTTTACCTGTTATACGTCTGTTAAGGTTTGCCTTAGTTTAGAACCGTGCTATATTGCTTCACCAAACCTGCAAACTGCAGCTTGTGTAAGATTTCTAGTTAAAACATTATTTTTAACCGAAGTAATTAAAATTTCAATCTCTATACCGAAGCTAAAAGACCACCCGACTTCTACAGACGGCGCATTGTCGGTTTCGCCATATCGGCAGGGATCTCCAGACCATACATCACTGTACCACACGTCCGATGTCCCCCCTCCACCTCACCCACCCATCACCCATGCCATCAACAAGGGTTCCGGTCTGCTTCCTACCATCCAGCGTGACGTCCACTGGGCAGTGATGGGACACGAACATATATTATTCGACCCGACAAGTGCACCAGTGTTTGTCGAGTGGTTCATGAAGTTGGAATATTAGGCTATTGCGGGCGTGCAGTTTCATGGTTGTTTAGTGGACAAGGATTAAGAGCACGGCGTTTTGAAATATGGAATCTGATTCCGTCTTCAGGTGAAAAGTAACTAGGAAATAACTGGCATAAAGTAAAGGCCAGTCACACACCATCAAACAACATTGTGCGTGTGTGGCCTCATGTAAAAATGTTCTTTTAAAAGAAACCTCTCTTAAATCTAACCTTAATTTGATTTTATGGTCTGTATATAGGAACATTGCTCTCGAAGGCCTTAGAGTATAAAAGATCATTTGTGTTTTCATCAACTACAAAACCTCTCTAACTTTGGGCCAGCCCATTTTCTTAAGTTTTGTGTTATGTATCGTTATTTTCACTTGAAGACGAGATCAGATTCCAGATCCCGAAACGTTGTGTTCTTCTTGTTCACCAAAATCCAATGGAAAACTTCCGCAATACCAACCTCAGAAATTCTACCAAAGTCAACGACAAAGTTGAAACAAGAGTTTGTTAATACATGCTTTGTTCATAGTGTAAATATTTCTTTTTTAATCAAATTTTCATATTTCAAAGTTCTGTAAATTATATAGTCTTCAGTTTGTACAAATACTGTGGAATTGAACTATTCTGATTGGCTCTGCGAAAAAAGGGCAACTATTCTTGTATGGCGAGTCAAATGCAGCAATGTTGAAATATCAAATTCAGGTTCACGAATTAGGCCATTTTATATATCCCCACTAAAGTTTTGCATCTGTTGTAATGGATAAATTGTGAATTTAGTAATAAATCCTGAAGCTAAATGAACTCTACTATATTCTAATTTACTTCCCCAAACCCTAAAGCTACATAACTAAATTCTAAAAATATTATGTAAAATTGGTTTCTTGTTACAATAGTAAATGTCTAAAATATTCAACTACTATCGTCTACGCAATAAAAAGACTTGCTCTTCTTTAAAAGTTGCGAAAGATTTGATATTTTACTTAGAAAAGTATTTTGTTTTAAAGTATTTTAAATACTTGATTAATGTCTTAGTAACTTCGCTGGCCGAATTTCCATTTACTTATTTTAAAACCGTGAACAAAAATGAAAAATTGAAGCAATGTTGTATTTGAATTTCTCGACTAATCAGCGGATATTGTCATATTTTTTAAAGCTTATTTCAAAAGGATCTGATAACAATTTCAGGCATGAGGTGATTCAAGAAAAGTGCTTGTTGTTACATGGTTTTTATGGAACTAAAACCAAAATGGTGGAACAGTATATTATCATTTTAAATATTTGAAAATAGCGAGTTCTATATTCACCATTACGGATTTTAGGACCACCATCATGAAATAAAGAGAGTTTTTAAAACTCCTTACACAAACATCGTTTAGGTCCTATGTAAAATCACCTTTGGACGACATTTTAAGAAAATTTGTAAATAAATTAGGCAGAAACAGCGTAACAGCCAGACAGAATACAAAACGCCGAGCGGTCGAGTCGAAACAAAGACCTCGCCTTCGCTCAGTAAACGATGTTGGTGGGTAAAAAGGACTTCGTACCTTTGACTGGGACTCGTGGCGTGGTCCTGTAATCCAGCTTCATGGAGGTCAGGTTTTGAGGATGATATAGGTCTAAAGCGGCTCAGATAGCTCAGTGATCATCTGATGATACCCGCATCAACTCCCACCATCGTTTAGACATATCAGACCATCACCTGTGTGGTTAGGAAGTCACGTTAAGCCGTTGGTCCTTGTATTTCCATTGGTCATCGGGCTATTTACCAATTACCCAGTCTAAGGAAGAGTCGGCCTTAGTTTGTAACAAGACTACACCTCGTAACTCATTACTACCACTCATCACACTCATCCTTCACCACATATTTGCCTTAAAATACCCTCATAAGAGTGGTCGGCATCTCAAATAGTGATTTAGTGATTCGTAGTCCTAACGAGACACACTTTTAAACAAGCCTACGCGGAAAATTATTACAGAGAAATGAATAATGATTTATTGTATCAATTTGTTGTTGAGAGTTCCGCTTGAACACGTATATAGTGTGTGATAACCTCTGTACCTAGCTCTTCGCTCTATCTGAGTCTGACGTGTCCATCGCATCATTAGCAGAGCAACTGGAGCGTCCCGACACATCAGTTCCGAAAACAGAACTTCTCAGAGGTTTTGAGTTTTTCATGTGTAGATTTCGTTTTCTGGAAACTGTTGTTACTGATTTCTGATCTTATAGAATTGTTAGTTCGAAAGTTCTAAATAGTTGCGGAGATCAATTTACGATTAATTATTTAATCTCGGACTTTCCGACAACTTTAGGAGAAAACTACTCCCTACGTTTCGGGCGATTGGAAACTCCCAGGGAATGCATACCCTGAAAACACAAAGATAACTCCTTTGCAGTTATTAAAACGTGTTTTATTTCCATCGTGAACTGTAAAGATGTTTTAAACCACAAGAGAACGTTCCTTTAACAATTACATGTTAAAATACCGCAGAGATCAAAGAAGGGAAAATTTATGTGTCATCAATAAATAAGAAAGAAATACCGAACTATTCGACTTTATACATGGCGTCATCTCTTCGTGACCAGTTGGGCACTAAATCACTATTTGAGATGCCGACCACTCTCATGAGGGTATTTTAAAGCAAATATGTGGTGAAGGATGAGTAACGATGAGTGGTAGTAATGAGTTATGAGGGGTAGTCTTGTTACAAACTAAGGCCGACTCTTCCTTAATTAATAGCCCAATGACCAATGGAAATACAAGGACCAACGACTTAACGTGTCTTCCGAACCACGCAGGTGATAGTCTGATGTGTCTAAACGATTGTGGGAGTTGATGCGGGTATCATCAGATGATCACTGAGACTATCTGAGCCGCTTTAGACTTATATCATCCTCAAAACCTGACCTCCATGAAGCTGGATTACAGGACCACGCCACGAGTCCCAATGTGTCAATAAATATAGCAAACTAAGGGGACAGCTATATTTATTGATTTCTCCAAGGCATTTGTTTGGTCAACCACAGAGTATATTACTGAACAAAATGAATAGGACAGGTGTGAGGAGATCCTTATTTGCGACGTCACTCATCTTAACGAAGCACGAGAAGAAGTTAATGTCCCCCAGGGTTCTGTGTTACTCGCCAGCCTGTTTTTGTATTTTACAATTTTTATTTGTTTTGTTCTTTTATCAATAATGTCACAGAAAGTTTACCGCGTTTGCTGATGACGTGGTTCCTCAGGTCGTATAATCACACTGACATAAACACGTGCCTTTAAAGCCCTAGACCGAGGGGAAAAAGAAACAATCACGACAACATTGTTAAGTGTGAGCTAAACCGATGCTCAAATTTAGAGCCAGTAGTTATTAACTTATTATTAACTAGTGAGTAAAACTTTGTTACCTAAAAATCTGGAATAAGTAAAAAACATTTAATAAACTAAGGGTGTGCCTGTTGACACACTTGGTTTTGGTCGGAAATCGTGTTGATTTAATTAGACTACGAGTACATGTGATGTAGATTTATTTGTTAAATGCTAGTGTTTTATGAAAATTAATATTTCTCATTCTAATTTATTCACCTCGAGGTCTCACGTTAGATTTATTATCAGTCGTTAATGATAAAGTGATCATGTCATGTTATGCTCTCTCAAACTTGAATTATGTCCAACCAGCATTGCTATCGTCAGTTAATATTTTACAAAGCAAAACTATGGTCTATTCAGAGAGAATGAACGAGTATCTCTAATAACGTTGATAGTGCAGCCAGCTGATTGGTTTAGCTATACAGACCACAGATTTACGATGATCATAAACCACAGAGTAGGCGGTCTCCTTATTCCCCGCCCAGCTGTTTAGAAGTACCAGCTGTAATAAACGTCGCTTACAGCTCATACCAAGCAACCAATCATAGCCGTTCCACTGCCATTTAACTGCCGGCGGTATGGCAACGTTCAAATAAAGCTTTGTGTGTTGTAGCCCGAGTATTAGGAAGTATAAGTATGAACGTTTCAACCAAAATTTACCATCGGTAAGAATTCTATACGCGTTTAAGTAAAAGTCTACAATTCAGGAACTTTATAGAGCGGGCGGTAAAAATGAACAAAGAGAACTTCGGAGAAAAAATCTATCAACATTATTTCCAACACAAAAATTTCATTGACTGGTCTATGTGTCAAACGCAAATAATGAAGATGGTAAACAAATTTGCCTTTTGAATTCACTGGCATTGAAAATTTAACCGTTCTTTATTATAAGTTTTCTGTCTTTACTGAACAAGAAGAACAGGGTGTTTCGGGATTTGTAATCTGATCCCGTTTTCAGTAGAAGAGTAACAATCAACATGACTCCAAACACTGGAACCAGGCCGACACGCAGCTAAGCGCTAAAGTGCCGCTGGCATGAGTAAACTACGAATTTACTTATAACCATATGGGTTATGAGGCTTTTCGCTACGTTCACAGCCTCGCTCGGACCTACGCCCTTAACCTTGCCTGCTAAATGATCACGCATATTACATATTTTAGTCGCGAGGAACACGAAACTGACATCTACGTATGCCAGTCTATACACCTAGGGTCTTTCCCTTGTATGCCGAGCCAACGACGAAGAGGATGGTTAATGATAAATGTTGATTGAAAGGCAGCCCTTAGCGTAACAACCTTGCTAGAATTATTCCTGGGGTTCGGTGTTGGTTTTACCCACTACGAGGATTTTACAAGGCGAACAGCCTCGTAAAGCCCGTGATTATAGAAAATCCGAGGCCGAAGGCCAAAGCGAAGATGGGAGCGTAGTGAATAGCGCGTAACGCCTGTGGAAATAGAGCGCCTCGCACATACAGCGAGGCTGTGAGCGTAAATAATTAAGAGTAACTGAAAAATAATTAGCTCCAATCATGTCAGTGGCGCTTTAGCGCTTAGCTGCGAGTCGGCCTGGGTTCAGCACACAGTTCCAGTTGTATCCAGAGTATAGGAGCCAAGGTGGAGTTGAGGTGAAGAGACATGGATCTCGGTGTGTGTGACACTGCTTTGAAGTGGTATAATCACGTTAATAGAGTGGCCATGTGTAGCTAATGAACTACAGCCGCGGCGTTGAGCGGTGTCAAGCTTTGTAACCCAACCCTCGCAGTGGCAAAAACATCTCCCTGACACCGGCCACAGCACACAGCACATAGGACGCACTCATTCGCAACATCGTCCGAATGTGTACTTCGACCTTACCTTCGTCCTGTGTTATCACGGGCGTTACGAGGCTGTTCGCCACGCTCACAGTCTTACATCGGCCCTTGGGCTAAGACTTTCGTGGTCTTTTCTGTTTTTAACATTAATAATGAAGTAAAGACGAATATAAATATTATTAAAATCAGACTACAGAAATCATTCCGTTATTGTAACGAAAAATCAGTCTTTGGTCGCAAATTTTAATTGACGAAACGGACATTCATAGTTTTTGGTATATTGATGGTTAACACCAAAACCCAAACATTTAGGCTATACCTGAACTATAATGTCATCGAAATCGGATTAAATTATGTTTAGTAGATCGTTAAAAAGTTTTTGGTGATGAAAACTCCCTTTCCCAAAAGATGACCTTCTTTGTTCCTACTTTTTTAGCTAACGATCTTAATCGAGATATTCCCAAAAAGATTTTTTGAAAATCAGTCAAAAGAAAGACCTGTAGGGAGTTCACAAATGCATATATAAGTATATAAGTTTTAAATACGGTTCAAACTTATTCTGGAAGTCAGGATCGTTGCTCATTTTACTATCCCGAGTCTGGGTCTTGCTATCCCGACGGCATGCATATCTCCCTGTCCTAAAGGGAATTCGCTAGTTATGGATGGGCATTTCCGGACTCTTTCTGCGCTCGCCCTTCAAGAAAATGTTTGCCCTTGCCCGTTCGCCTTCCTTGAAATTAGTTCGTTACGCTCACCTCTCTTCAAGTCACTCAAAGAATCTTATTGCTTGACATTCAAAGTAAAAGCGACATTCGCTTGCTGATGGTCTCGCCTCTCTTTCTATCCTTCGCTACTCTAGTATGTCTTGACATTCTTGAAAGAAAGTAAAGACATCTGCGACGGTACGATGAGTCTGGCAATCTCCTTTGGTAAACCTATGAAATATTTTTTGCATTGTCGATTGTAGAGCTAGTTAACTTGTGGAAGTGTTGGATATAAAATAATTCATTTTCAAATTTGTAAAATCCACTTTTTAAAATTTAAAATAAAAAATACAGTTTTGTTTAAAAATATAAAAGTAGATTGTAGCCTACACATTTAAAAAATGTTAATACATCTGTTTTTTAAATTTAGACAAACTAACAAAGTCCAAAATTGAGTAGACAATAGTTTTCTGTTCACTCTTCTATTCACAGCTTGTATCTACATTTCTCCAGCGATTAGTAAAGTAGCCCAACTGTGTTTATAAGTGTTGTTATTCATAGGCCAGCAATAATGAGTGAGGCTTGGCCACTATCTAACAGCTGATAGCAGCTAGCAACAGCTGTGTCTGTCTGTCACTTGGCTCGCTCTCGGACTCGGTGACGCCACGCCTCATCACTCTGTGTGAATATTGCTGGTTTCATGTGTGTATTGGGTGTAAACAGGCTTTTAAGGCATTTAAATTAGTATTTATATAATAATAATAAAATGTCTTTATTTGATTTAACAAAAAGGCGAAGTTAGGGCTTAAAAGCCCTTTCTACCACTTAACCTCAACAAAATATAAAAACAACTATAACTACAGTCATAAATATTATAAATAACAAACAAACAAACGAAGTGTCACATAAAGAACTTTTATATGAAACTAAAACCAAAAACGAAAGAAGAATGGCAAAATTTTAAAAATTAAACAACTAAACAAAAACAAGAAACAGCTTTTATAATGCCCTTGTTTGAAGTATTCTTAAAGAGATGACTCCTCAAGATCTTGCATAAGTTGATTTTTAATTTTCTTCCCCAACCTAACACAATCATCTAGTGTTCTGTTATCAATGTCAAGGTTGTTCCATAATCTACACGCAGTGACAGAAAAATGATTTATTATATGAATTTGTCCTAGGTGGTGGAACCGATAATAGTGAAGCTCCATGCCGAGTATTACGATAATATATTATTACGAGTATTAATATATAGTGTTAATTTTCATAGTCCTTAGGTCCGCCCAAAGAAAGTTACTAGACTGTTAAAATTTCTCCAATATTCAGATGATACAACTTTCATATGCTCTGCTCAGTCACTGCCAAAGCTGGAAATAAGCTCATTCCGATCCATCAATTCCTGCGTGCAATTCTTTGAACAGTTGAACCTTAAAACTAACCCTAGCAAACCAAAAGTGATATATTTTGACAACGGGATTCAAAATGTTCTTGAAACTTATATGATCCGGTTTAGTGATAATATGTCAAGGAAGTGAATTATTTGAACTTTCTAAGGATCGGTGTAGCCATAAAACTCACTTGGAATGTTAGCAGGTTAATGTAAACCATGTCTGCAGCAAAGTTTCAAGTTGTATTTATTGCTGAGAAATCTAGCTAGTCACTGTTCTAAAGAAATTTAAAAATCGTCATCCATCCCCTTTAAGTTATGAAACGTGCTCACGGAAAAACTGTGCCAAAACTTTAATCAGTTGAGTTTTTTATTGTACAAAATACGCCTTTAGAATCTTGGGCAACCAAGCAAAGAAATCTCGTCGAAATTCATTTCAAAAATTAGAAATTGGACGGCGATGTTTTGGATTGCAACTCTCTCCATCGCAACTTTTCCCGCCTGTATTTTGCAGTCTATATTTTTAAGGCTAAAATGTTACACTTCCTCACCAATCTGTGGGTAGAGGTTTTTTGTCACAATGCAATCATTGCAAGTTATTTTGCTTATCTGCTTCAAGTAAATGTAAATTTCCAACTATAATTGCAGTAACATTTGCAATGACTCATTATAATTTTAGGTCGTATACGTAAGTGAACCTTAAAGTCAATTAAACATATCTATATCTGTTCTGTTGTTTTTTAATTGTTTCTAAATAGTAAACATTTGCCTCTTGCCGTATATTTGAAATATTTCTTTATAGTTACAAACTTCTTCATACTGCAATAATTTTATTCGCATATAGTTTACTCGATCATGCTGTGGGGATTCTCATCAGCGAAAACCCTTGTCAAAATTCTCTTGTTACAAAAAAGAGCTATGAAGTATATTGAACATAAAATAAAAGACAACCGTGCCGAGAAATGCTGAGAAAACGTGTATAAAATAACAACAGTTTCGTCAGCTAAGGTTATCTCAAAGACAAGTTTAGTTTTCAACGGGGTTTGTTTTATTCCCATACAAGTTTTTATACAACTATATTTATTATAATAGCTAAACAGCTGTTATTAAATATCACTATATTTCGAACATCCTTCGTTAAAAACCCGTAAAGTGCCCTTCTAAAAAGAGAATAAATAAAAATGTTTGGGTAAAGTAAATAAAAAATGAGATAAATCATACAAAAAGTGCATTTATTTAACACATTGCAGTTTGCAAAGCTATACACTGTACAATTAAAAACTGTGCGTAAAATGTGCCACAACAATTGCATTAAAACATTAGCATAAGTGCAGTAGATAACAGTTAGTTGAACAATGTTTAAGGCACCTTGTAGGTTTTACAGGCTAATACAAACTTCTATTATAACTATTTACATACATATTGCAAAAGAATTACCAAAAGATCCAAAAAATCAAATATTTTGTGAATACGGTGTCAAGTTAATACTGGAATGTAGAGAATGTTAATATCTAATAAATATATTAACTATTAAATGAAGAAATGAAACATATCAGTTTGTTTTAATATTTATTTACTTCCTCTAAAAGTTTTGACTGTGTAGTCATCATTATCTCGACTAGTATAAGACAAAATATTTCTTTCTTAGTATAAACATACATTAGGCATATTCCTTATGGTAATTTTTGAACGCCCTACAGTATAGGCTAAAACATTGGTATGATTTCAACCACGACCGAAGGCATTGATTACTCTAACATACTTAGAGTGTGCTATTCCTAGGAAACAACAGATATTATACTAAAAAATCTTAATTTACATAAAGCACATTAGTTAACTTCAATCAAAGATAGTGTTATGATGAGTAGATGGCGCATAGATACCACATGGATGAGGTAGCAAAATCAACTTAGTTGCGGCAGCCCGAGCACAGATAGCGCTGCGAGCGCTCGGCTCGACATGCTCGAGTTTGTCCGATGTCAATGTGGCCAAATTGTGCGATTTTCGAAAATGAACGAACTTGCGCGTGCGCTAGTTGCTCCACTTGAGACTTAAAAATCCCTCACAGCACTATCTGTGCTTGGGCTGCCGCAAATATTTTGATTTTCCTGCCCCAGCCATTCGGCATCCATGCGCAATCTACTTACCATAACATGATCTTTGCTTCAAGGACGAGGACGGACACACAGTTTACAATAAGGACACCAATGATTTTCATTTTTTAAAGCAAAATATTTACATCAATGGCACTGATGAGAATTATCACAGATCAATTGGTTAAGGCAAAGTTGTAGTACAAATTTAAACTGTCTCCTTCAGTTTTAAGCTTAACTTAAAAAGTATTTACAACACTGACATCTTCATCAGCAAATTCAATTTCAAATCAAGAAGACATAATTATACAGACAGTTAAAAACTATTTACCACACAGGATTTCGGGTTTAGTGAAGTTTCTACTGACTTTCAAACCAGCTTTTCAAACAGCATGAGGCTTGAAATAATTATTGTTAAACAGACAAGTAGATATTGTAAATTTATTGTTTTAAAATTAATATAAGGAGTGACAAATTTTGAAATTTACATCTGCCTATTCAAGATGTGTAACATTAGTGCAAACGGACATCTAGAAATTAGAGTCTAAATTATGATGACATTTAGCATTGAATTCACATATAGAGGCTCAGCTTCAATAGGTCTTTTGTTCGTTGAGTTCAGCCCGCATTCTTTTGGTTAAATATAGATAACACAGCCAATCATAATGACCAATTGACCAGCTTTCAAAAGTAAACAAGTAGTGCACCTACAGGTACAAACACCGAACTAAATAAAAACTGACAGCAGAGAACATGTAATCTTCTGTATGTAAATTCAATGCTCTTTCGAATTTTAATCTATAATATTCAATTTTTAAATTGGCTCAACATGTCTGATATTACTTCAGTTCTCTTATTTTCCTACAGTTGTGCTATACAAAAGATTCGTGCGACGATTGGCAGTGCGCCCACTAAGTTACGTCACTTACCGGACAGCACACATTATTTTGAACCATTATACAAACAGCTATCACTGTTAGTCTCAGAAACAACACAAATATATACAAAACACGCTGTGCATGACATACAAAATATACAAAAACCACTGGCACATATTTCAACCGTTGGCTCGAGCAAGCTGGGTGCTGTAATTTGTTGCAGGGGCAGGCGTTTGATGAAGTTGACTAATGAGAATAATAACTCAGCTGTTTTGATCTGAAGCCAGCTGATTCTTTAGGAGTTTAGACAGCGGTGAATCTGCGGCTTAGTGTCACAGCACACAGATTAATAGTGGTTATCAACATGTGAACACTGAATGGAGAATTAGTATATTGTTAACGTACGTCTCAGACTACAATGCAATGGTTGCTTTGTTTTCTCTCGGTTTAATCTTGTGTTTTGGCAGCCGGGGGTAAATGCTTGCATCCGTCTCTACTCGGTGCTGAGATCATATTGCAGTTCAACATAATTTAGACTGTAGAATTTATGTGTTTAATTTTGCAACCGAAATGTCCCTGGCGCTTTTGTGAGCTTAATATAGTTAACAACATTACAATTTTCATTTAGTTTGCAGGTGAATATGTACTCTCAGGGTGTAAAGCTCACTTGGCTATAATAATAATGTGAAGGGCGTGAATTAAATTAATTGAATTGTCTTCACTCCAAAATGACTCGTCTATAAGCAATCAATTGAATCGTTTCACGTCAAAGGATTTGATAGACTCTTTAAAAGAAATTTGGTTTATTTGATACCTACTTTAATTTTGAAACTGTTTCTTCTTGTAATTTATAAAGTTGAAAACACAACATTAAGAATACAGACGAAAACAAAAGTACTTCTCTATTGCATATAAAAAGCCAAACCTTGACGCATAGTGGGACATCTACATAAACTCTTTTGAAAGTGATATTGTAATGGATATTCTGATGACATCGAGTTCACTGTTCACAGACTGGTCTCAGACACGTCTCTGATCATACACTGGGAGTGGGTCCAGGGCTGCACTTGCACGCCAGGGGGCACATACATGTGGTAGTTGAGGTACTGGTTGTACTGAGGGTCACTAGGAGGCACAGTGGGTGCAGCATTACGCAGATTGGCAGCAGCAGCACCGAGTATATCAGTCACCGAGTGCGAGCTGGGCCAGCAATGCGGGCTGGTGGGGGACGCACCTTGGTTGTACGTGTAGCCGGGGTAGAGAGGGTGGTTGTAGATGTGCGGGGTGGCCGGATGCGGGTGTGTCGGATGCGGCAGCAGGCTGCCTAGCTTGCTGCGCAGGATGCGGCTGATGCTGCTGACGCTAGGGACGTTGAACTTGTCGCACACCCCGTCCGTCAGCAGGCGCTCGCGTATCTCCCACGCGAAGATGCCCGGGTCCTTCTGCTTCAGCTTGCGGATGTACGACACGACCTGTATACAGACATTTGTTGGAATTAGATTATAAAACATGGCACTCTAAGGGTGCGGCAAAGTGCTGGTCGAGAAAGCTAAAAAATATAGAAATCAAAGATTAAGATATACGTCAGACCAATAAAGAAAATCATCTATAAGAGACTAATTACAGATATTCTTATTCTCTCCACCAGAGATGAACATTGATACACAAACGTTGGTAATGACAGTTGGACAGTAAGACACAATCCACTTATCAAGTAGGAGGTGTCTGTTGTTAGAAATTGCCATATCACGAGTAAATTCGAAGTCGTTTGATTAAAAGCGCCGATTCGAGAAATGCACAACATTACTTTCAGATTTCCACCCCCTTCAACCTCGGCAGTCTGGCACATAACTGGGACCATCGTTGGGCCAGGAAATCCTTGTATGTGGACGTCACAATGGTTTAGCATAAGAGATTATTTATTTATTTAATAAAGGAGGTCTTGTTCTTGGGCTTGAGTTTATGAAAAACTATGTGGTACCTTGCAGCTGTACCCATCCTACAGAAAATCATACCATGGCTGTTTCTCATCCCTAATGTCACATGGGTGGATCCTATTTTTCTTCTAAAGTTTTCATCGAACAAAAGAGAGCCAGGTTTCACCTGCATGTAGAGGCGTCTTTAGACAGTTAGTCATAAGTGCCACCGTTGAGCCCATCCAATGAGGACACGTCATGGAGCTGTTTGCTCTCTCAAGAGTAAATCTTTTGCCTCAATTGAGTCAATATGAGACACTTCACAACTCAAAAGTACCTTATTCAATAAAACTATTTGAATTGAATTAGAATAGTATTGAAAGTTGGACACACAATCCAGTAGGATCTGTTGTTACCACAACATTACTTTCAGATTTCCACCGGCAGTACATTAGTCTGTCTGCCATGTCAATGCACTTAAACTTTTGCCTCAATTGAGTCAATATGAGACACACAGTGTTGTTAGGTCTTACATTAGCACACAAAGATCTTACATTAGTCTGTCTGTGTCATGCGCTTCAACTACTGACGTAAATTAGTGTTGCATTCAAATAGATCAGCTAATGATTTAGGTGTGTTTGGTTGTCATGGATTCTAATTTAGTTTTATTACCAAATTTAATAATTATGTTGTTCAGAACCAGGAAGGACCACCTCAAAAGCCCTCACCAGTTCCCACCGTCATGGAGTCATTGAAATTATGAGTTATAGAAGGACTACTCAAATGGGACTCTTTCGTTGGGTTTTGTCCTCAATTTGACCACCTCCAGACAATTTCTGAATGTTTGGTAAGTAGTCCATCTAAAGAGAAGTAATCTCAATAGAATAAATTGTATATGTAGATACATCACCTACCTTGGGTGTGGTGACGCGAGGCTTGCTGCCGCCTATGGCTCCGGGCTGTATGCTGCCAGTCTCGTGGAACCTGGCCAGTATCTTGCTGACGCAGCCGTGGCTGACGCGCAGCTGTCTGCTGATGTCACACGGTCTGATGCCCAGCTGCGCCAGCTCCACTATACGCATGCGTACATGCTGAGGCAAGGGTCGACCGTTGACAAACACTCCACCGAGCTGGTTCACTTCGCCGTACTGCTGTCCCTGGCTGTCCCCCACTGAAACATAAACGTAAACAACATTTTAATTCAAATAAACTGAAATTCTTAATTATCGTTATGAAGGCGTCTTGACGAGTTGATTGTGCTAGAGGACGGTGAGGGTGACAAAGGAATAACCAATCAGTGAGCCTTTTTCAAGATATAGAGTTTAGACACTTTTATTACCCATGCGTCTGCCACGGCCGAATTAACAACCCATCGAGAAACCGCTCGATTGTGCTAGAACAACTGTTGACCTACCATTCATTCACGTGGCCATCTAGAAACAGGACAGTCTCGAAGCTAAGGACAACTTATGTACGGATGTACACCTTTCAGGGCTCAGTCAATCAGTTCCATACCGTGTGTGATAGCGCGTGAATCAGGGTCGCATCCCTCGTGAATGTGTAGTGCTGTGTGGACATACAGGGTCGCATCCCTCGTCCGTGAGTGGTAAGTCTCGTTGTCAGTAAAGTACGTTGTGCCCGCGGTGGAAATCTGCGAGTCATTTTCGAAGGGATCATCACTTATCTTAGCTTCGTGGGGCTACCGAGCGGAGAGTGCTAAGTACCTTACCTGCAAGAGTATAAGCGAGTGAAAGGGACTTCACGCCGGGTAGTGAATAGACTGTAAAGTGTGAATAGTGAAATAAAGAACTGTACCCAGCAAAATTATTAGCCCGACCATTCCTCCGTAAGAAATATTTGATGTCAACCAAGTGAAAGGCAAACCAGTTCTTAACAGATTTCTCGCGAAAATGATTGAAAAAATTGCAGTCGTTTGTAATTTAAAGGTTTTGAATAATAACTGTTAATTATTAACAACAGGATTGAGAAAGGATATATTGATCCTTTTGGATAGTTTATGACAATAACAACGTCATAGCAAAACGAAATCGAAATAGAATAGGTTGTTTAAATTGTAATTTTATAGTGCCGAGGTGCGTTAAAGATATCTGGTTTTGTACCTGACGTACGAATTTCTTGCATAACTTCTTAAGTTCTACATAAAACCAATCTTACAAATCAAATTTTATAAACACTTAGCGTATAAATTCAAGCAACTTTTTATGAGCAGTAGTGATCGACTGACGCCTACAGAAGACTGCTCGCAATTTAACACTTTCAAAACTCAGTAGAGTTCACCATAACCCTTACACCGAATTTGTCTACAGTGTTTCTTTCTTATTGTACGAGTATTGTCTGTTTCTGTTTGAATTGTAAGCTAGGCTAGACCAGACACCTCACATTTGTCGCAGGCCTGATCCCGATTTGTTCAGTCGACGCTAAATTAGTGACAACTTCCTCGACTCTTTCCAACTCTTCTTTAATTGGATTCCACAACTTTTTCACCCGTTGTTTCTGATTTTACTCCGTGTTTTCGTTTATTGTGTCAGTTCCATTCAAGCGGTGAGTCTGTTTCTCGCACGCATCTGTTTTCCATGTTCTTTTCATTCTTTTGACATCACTTCTGCGGGCGTTTGGGGTATTTTTAACCGTTTGAAGGTTGGTTGTGAACTTTTTGTGCAAGGTTTTGATAAATTTTCTATTTAGTTGGTTTGGAGACTAATAACGAAATGAATGCTAATAGTTTATGAGTAATGAAATATGCCTACTGTTATCATGTGTACATTGAGTTTGAAAATTATTATTTAACTACCAACTCATAATTTTACACTCGGGTCTAAGTAGCATAAATTATCAACACAAAAAATAAAAAGTATAATTATAATATATTTTAACCCTTAATCAAGACACTACAAAAACGTTTTAAATGAATTCCACGCGTTTTATGTCTTAGCTTGCAAAACATGTTTAAATTTAAGGTATATACGTTAATTTAGTTGTTTTAATAATATGCAGGCACAGTTTTAGGTAATTTTCTATTTAGCTTTTTTCTGGGATTGACACATTATTGCGGATATTTCCTTCTTCGGTAAACAAAAAACATAAAGTTTCGGGACTTGCAATCTGATTCCGTCTTCAGGTGGAAATTGAACTTGAAACATAACACATTAGAAAAACATAAGAAAACGAGATAAGAACTAGTCTAAAGTAAGCTGACTCGTCTAGCATAGCCAAACGTTGTGTTCTATCATTACTTCCCAACCCAAAACGCTATATTCTACTTTTTCCTAACGACAGAAAACTAATAACATTAATATAAGATTCCACACTTCAAACAAAGTAATGATAAACAATGATTTTCCAAAAAACTACACATATACTAAAGGTACTGCATGAAGATGTTATTTCAGTAGGTTATAACAACGATTTGATCAGCGATAGCGGCTTCAGCCACCAATTTAAACAAATTTTAGTGGAAGAAGCTTACTAAAAGGAGAAATTCTACGATTACGTGGCAAGTAACGGGTGAGCAAAAAAAACAGGGACATTTTTTAAATGAAACAAGTCAATAACAAAACATAGCTTGATGTTACAAATCACACTAAAAAAGACACATTGTATTGCCATTTTTACTTATGGAAGATAATTTCTCCCAAGTGACGTCCTTCCTCACTCACGCAGGCCTCCCATCTTTTTTTGCCTACCTGATGCAATCTCCGTAACAAGGATTGAGGAATCGCAGCGATATCGCGTCTTATGCAGTGCTTCAATTCAGCAACGGTCTGGGGCTTTGAAACTAACACTTTACTCTTTAGAAAGCCCCACGGCAAGAGGAGTGTTCCGAATTGGTATGGCACCGTGACGGCCGATGTTGAAATGAGCTCGAAACTAACGTTGTGCAGAAAAACGTTACACTTAAAAATGTTTCTATTACAAATGCACGATGATGCGCTAACCAATGATGAGTCAGGGTAACAATCCTCTAAATGGCAATAAATGAACATTCATTTGCCACATCAATGGAATCACCAGCGGCCATAATAGCTGATAAATAACAGATTAAAATTGTCCCTGTTTTTTTGGCTCACCCAGTAGAAGTCCTATCCAGTCAATCTACTAAAAAGTTCGATACAAAGTCTTATTTTGATGTGTGCGTGTGTTTAAAAGTTTTTTTGCAAGACCCATTCCAACCTTCAAAGTATGTTTCATCCTACAAACCGAGCCGCCGTTGCTACCGCTATAGGAAATAGCACCGACGTCCTACAAGACACCTCAGAGAGGCTCGTGTCTCGGAAGCAAGATGGATGGACGATGTCTGACAAGGGCACGAGTACGAGACACGCAGTTAACCCAACAACATAAGTCAAAGGTGAGGGAGAATCTGTGGAATTTGTCGCATCAGTTAATGAAGTTCAGCCTGCGCACACAGAGACAAGGGCGCAGGACACAACTAATGAAGGACCAGGAGCCAGCGTGAGTCATAAATAGCGCTGAGTTTCAAAACTTTATAACACAGTAATAGTTATTTCCAAATTGTTCAACACATTTCTGAAATCAATCAAAACCCCGTTGTGCCCAAAGGCATTCAAAACTCATCTGAAAACGACCTCATTTCTCAGGCTTCATAGAACACAAATACTAGTTTAAAAATCATAATCGGTTTGAGAGTCGTCTCATTGGATATCTAGAAGCATCGGACCACCCAAAGTTCGAGGTTCAGTGGTAGAGATGACTTCGTAGTCCTAACTTCGTCTCGTTAAACAAGAACAAACTTTACCCTTACTTTTGCACAGACGAGTTCATGGGATTTTTCAATACCCTATAAATTGGCTGACTGACGAGGGTCTAGAGTGGTACTATTAGAAACGATGGGAGAGAGTGAACGTGAAATCTGTTTGTCTCAATAAGATTTCGATTGAAATATGAAAGGAAAATCTTTGCTCGTAAATAGTAACGATTGCCATAGGCTAACTATTTTAGTGTAAAAAGTTCATGCAATGAAATAATTTTTATTTGTTTTATGTTTATCTGTGTGTAAATAGAAAAATCTCTAATTAGGGAGGGAAAAATAAATAAACTATTCACAATATTTTGCTATCGGATTTACCCATGTCTATTGTAATTGTCGAATCCATCGACACCAAGCTTTACACTGCATCAAAATAATTATGTTTGTTATTAACAGTGTCTAACTTAAATCTCTCGTATCCATGGTAACCAATTTAATACTGTATCAAAATAATATATCTCCTCTCCATGGATACCAAACTGTATACTATACCAAAACATTCGCTATCGTGATAACCCTGTCCCTTCTAAATCTGTCGAAGTCATGGAAAGTCTACTAAACTAATGTATCAAAGTTTTTGCTATCGGCATAGCCCGTGTCTATTTCAAATAATTATGTCGTATCCTTAGATACCTAACCTAATATTGTATCAAAATAATTGCCACAGTAATTACTCGGTTTTTAAACTCTACAGTACTCTTATGTTAAGCTGTTGGTCCTTGTATTTCCATTGGTCATTGGGCTATTAATTAATGACCCATTCTAAGGAAGAGTCGGCCTTATTTTGTAACAAGACTACACCTCATAACTCATTACTACCACTCATCACACTCATCCTCCACCACATAGCCTATTTGCCTTAAAATACCTTCATGAGAGTGGTCGGCATCTCAAATAGTGGTTTAGTGATATCCTTGGATATAAAATTAATATTTTAGCATGTGGGATGTAAAGCAGTACATAATTGGTTTACCAAATTATTTCAAAATTTTAGAGCATTTTAATGCAGGTCTATTTTTGAAGTAGGTTCAATTTTTTTGTTAAAAGGTTTTTATTGTTTAACAAATTGGAATTGTGAACTGTGACTTGTGACCTTGTGTTTGGGTTGCCGAATGGGCGGCTCTACAAAGCCCAGCTGCGCTACAGCAGTGTCCACTGGCGGCAAAAACTGA
Organism: Matsumurasca onukii; assembly: GCA_018831715.1. Taxonomy (NCBI): domain Eukaryota; kingdom Metazoa; phylum Arthropoda; class Insecta; order Hemiptera; family Cicadellidae; genus Matsumurasca; species Matsumurasca onukii. The sequence continues at coordinate 2,300,014 of CM032058.1, read as the reverse complement.
CCCTCAGACGTATCATGTTTACAATACAACCTGCGCCGCCAATCCACTCCACTCCATAGTCTCTCTGTTTTGCTTTCTTAATCAATGACTGGAGTTTTATGTGAATGTTGTTGCAAAACTAAAACAAAGTTACCCGAATAAAATACAAATAAACAAAAAAATTAACCAGTTGTATTGCTGGCAAGTACTATTTTTACTATTTTTCATTATTTTTTTACTAATTTCATCCAGAGATTTATTTAAGACTTATAATATTCTAACCCTTTCAGGTATGTACATCGACGATACTATTATATTCTTTTACAAAATGTAGTTTTTCAATGCAAAAAAAATCACGAAAACAAATCCAAGGCAAGTACGAGTATATACTTTTAGAAGCAATTCTCATAGATTGAATAGTCTGACTAGGATTTCAATGTTAGAACGCGTGGAAAACTTTAGCTTTTCAAAATTAAGTGATGTTTGCATAACATGTCTACATGTTAAACGCAATAAACCATTTATTTATTTATTAGTTATTGACCACTTCCATCACAGGCAGATTCTAAACGGTTTGATAAACTGCCTAAAAGCTTTAAATCCACTGACGTTTAACAATTTACTAATTAAAAGGAAAGCTGTTTATTCAGTGAGAAGCTCACACTAATCTTTAAGGGCATTTTGTGTCGAAGATTTAAATAATGATATTTAATTAATTAATATTAAATATAACTACTAACCACTTACTTCTGGTTTGTTTTAATTTGGTTTCAATATTTCTTTACCTGTTATTAATTTTGCTACTTTTTTAGTGGCAATTAAAGTTAATACAATTTCATATTGTTCACGAAAATAAATATTTTGCTTCCAATAGATTTTTTGCTAATTATGAATTGGTAAACCTTTACATTTTACACATATAACGGCCTAATTATGAATACAAACTATGATGTAATAAGAAAATCATGTTTTTGTTGTATTATTCCAATTCCATAAAGCTACGGGTTCCTAGGAAACGATTACTACTTTTGCGGTGGATTTTGGTGAACCTATATTTTTAATGTAATCATATGTGTTACCAAGACAACTGTGAAAAGTCACCCTGATAATTATTAAAATATAAAATGCGGTCAATGCATTCCTAGAAAACAAAAAAGACGGTGCAAAATAATATTTTCTAAAAGTGGATACCCCAACGCCATTATACAGGTACTTTGGGAAAATAGGGAGGGGGAGAAAAGATATGTGACGGTAGTTAATCCACGTCGTGTGGTTTATCCCCGTGGTGTGTCTGCACTGCAAGATATATACTATAAACAAGTTATAGTTTAATCAGAAAACAATTAATTTTACTGTTTTTGTTTTTAATAGGACCTTAGCCCTGAAAATAACATAAAGCCATAGTTTTCTAGGAAGCGTTGACTACTATTTACGGGTTGTAATATATCAGCGAATCTAATTGTTTTCAATGTTATCATGTGAGAGTATTTTCCTAGAGAACGGTGAAAAGTCACCGTGATATTTCGACCGAAAAACGCGATCAACTCCTCTTTGATAAACTTTCCTGTTTTAGCAAAAAACTGTACAAAACACTATTGAAGTAAATAAAAGAATTTCCTATTCAACAGTTTAAAGATCAAGTCATCACTGATCATAAATTCAACTTTCAGTGTGTCAGATTTTTTTTAAATTGGGCTGGGAACGTTCGTAGGCTTTAACCTACAATAGGTAGGCTTACACTCAATATATATTACAACAGTCAGTCATTCTTGAAAATATGAACAGTATGTAAGTAATTTATTTATTCTCCAGTTATTTTTAAGTCTTGGCTTATTAAATAATTCTGTTTAATGACAATAAAGAATCTTGAACTTTGAAACCAAAGCATAAGGGAAACAAGGCTGCACAGCAGCTGTGTAAAAGTGAATACACCGGCCATTGCACATGTAACCCCATGTATTATACTAATACTTATAGTTTATTGTTTGATGTGTACATGACAGTTTGGAAATATGTATGTTTTTTTAAATAATGTAGAATATCTTTTTTTGAATAAAACTCTTCAAATTGTTGATAATTGAGTTTAATACTCCTATTGACCATCTTGAGCCCCAAAAATAAAACATTTTGCAGAATAATCCTTCGCTTGAAGGGCCAAAGCAAGACGCTAATGGTACATGAGAGTGTAAGTTTAGAAAAGAATAGTTAAGCAAAATTTCCACTTACCCAAACGGGGTAACAGATCACCGAAGAAAAACCGAATGGACAACCGGTCCTAAAGTTGGTTTATATATTTGCGAAAAGACTGCGTTCTGATTGGTCGAGAAGTATGTCTGCATATGTACTTGTTCGACTCACAATCAGCGAAGTTTAATATTTGTAAGCTCCGACATAGTTTTGCCGAATCAAGTTAAATTATTGTTTGAAAAAACTGTTATCTACATAATTTGAACATTTAAAACATTGGAAATTAAATTAATGTTTAATATTCAATTCTCTCCGTACATATTTTCTTTACAAAATAGTTTGTTTATTTTTTCTTTATTAACAAAACTAATATGACTGGGACTCGTGGCGTGGTCCTGTAATCCAGCTTCATGAAGGTCAGGTTTTGAGGACTATATAGGTCTAAAGCGGCTCAGATAGTCTCAGTGATCATCTGATGATACCCGCATCAACTCCCACCATCGTTTAGACATATCAGACCATCACCTGCGTGGTTCGGAAGTCACGTTAAGCCGTTGGTCCTTGTATTTCATTGGCCATTGTGCTATTAATTAATGACCCATTCTAAGGAAGAGTCAGCCTTAGTTTGTAACAAGACTACACCTCATAACTCATTACTACCACTTATCACACTCATCCTTCACCACATATTTGCCTTAAAATACCCTCATGAGAGTGGTCGGCATCTCAAATAGTGATTTAGTGATTAAGTGATTTAACAAAGATAAATAAATTAAAACAAATACGCTACATACAGATACTGTGGGAAAATGAAGAGGAAGGATATGTGACGACAGTTACACGGACGTGGTTTATCCCCGTGTTGTGTCTGCACGAGTGCACGTGTTTTGACTGGACCGACTCACTCGGCCGTGCAGCCGAAACTTGGCCAGTAAACACTTTGTTTCTCGGCTCCAATGTTGCCGTGGATTTATTTTATTGCTCTTGCAAATCGCCGCCGCGCACGCTGCAAAAACCTCGACCGTCACACGTGCGACTTCCTCGCAGGAATTCCACACTCTGTTGTAGTTTCAACACCATATTCTGGGCCTTTGGTTCACGGACTATAATGTAGAATTATTTGTTTGAAGAAGTTAGAAATTTTATAATTACCTTCAATCGATTTAACCATTACTTCATTTTTGCGGAATAAAAGGTAATAATTGCATGTAATATAATTTCATTTGTCCTATTCGTAATTACATTTTCCATTGAAAGGCTTTCTGAAGAAAGTATTGGTGAGGTATTGTAACGATCGCAACAACAATGATTTGACCACGACCATTTCACAACCAAATTTTGCTAAACTTGCTAAGCATAGATTTGAAAACCCCAATAAATGTTTAATCCTTGCCAATAAACTTTCACCGGTTAAAAAGGATTCACAGCCAATTCATTGTTGCTCTAGATTGATCATTCATATAAAAACTATATTACAAGTGTATTGCAAAAAATTAGGCAAAGCAAAACATTATAATCTTTCTTGCACGTCGAGTCATTTAAGGTTTAAAATCATTGTAAGCAAAAGAAGACTCGTAAACATTCAAAATAGCTGCATTTTCTTTCTTAACTGTCTTCTCAAAGTTCAAGATAGATCCACAGGTTTCGTATACCGAAAGTCGTACGCATTAAATATCATTTACAATCAACTCAATAATAGCCAAAACCAGCAAAATATTGACAAGTATTCATTTACTCTCTTCTAATTGGCTGAATTTAACGTTACAAGAATGAAATAATCAGCAAGTTATGAAGCGCGGCGAGCTTGGAATGGGTTCATCGACTTCAAAATCACAACTGATCGAGCGTCGCGCTACATCGACAAAGGGTCATTTGAGAGTTTGCCATCCGGCGCGCGCTGTGCTCTAACTTGTTGCGCTGACAGCCGATAAGATATCCATGGCCAACATTGTAACTACCACTTGTAAAATACATTTTTGACGTGCCTTTTTGAGGGGCGTTTCCCTCCCTACCAAAAAGTTTTTTAGCCTATAAAACCGTGTTTCTGATCAGATTTTGATCAAACTTGGCGTTAACACCTTTAACACCGCACCTGACATGAGTATCAAAAACCCAACAAAATTCAAGATGGTGGCGAAAGATAAATTTTCATCTGCCATCTTGGTCTGACTGAACGGTATTTTGTTGGGTTTTGGTACATGATGGGTAAGGTGTCATATACCCCACGTTTAAATGAAATCGGTTCATAAATACTTTTTTCTTACCCCTTTACAGATAGTTCGCTAGGATTCACGTTAGCGCTTGTGCCTACGCGTCGGCTATGTTTTTTTCTAAAATGTTTACATTATAATTATCACAACACATGTTTTTCATCTAAATCGCTAAATCACTATTTGAGATGCCGACCACTCTCATGAGGGTATTTTAAGGCAAATATGTGGTGAAGGATGAGTGTGATGAGTGGTAGTAATGAGTTTTGAGGTGTAGTCTTGTTACAAACTAAGGCCGACTTTTTCCTTAGAATGGGTCATTAATTAATAGCCCAATGACCAATGGAAATACAAGGACCAACAGTTTAACGTGACTTCCGAAACACGCTAGTGATGGTCTGATATGTCTATACGATGGTGGGAGTTGATGCGGGTATAATCAGATGATCACTGAGACTATCTGAGCCGCTTTAGACCTATATCATCCTCAAAACCTGACCTCCATGAAGCTGGATTCAGGACCACGCCACGAGTCCCAGTCTAGACTTCTTATTGATGCACAAATAACCACAAATTGAAGAACCAGCGGAAATATAAAGTATATTAAACTCGTTATCCTTTATCCTACGTTAATTTTTTCATCACTTGATTTTTTACCATATAAGCCTTTTTTAAGTAGCAGTTAAGTATAAATATATTGAAAGGGAACGGGAACGGAAGTGGCAATTTTTCTTCACAAAGCCAATCTTTATCAGGTTGACTTTTCGCGCCCCGCTTTATCAGCTGTTCTGAGAATTTGTCGGCAAACATGAGACCGCATTTAGCCTAGAAACCGACCTCTGATGTCTCTACCAGCCCAGAGTGAAATGAAGGTTGTTATACTTGCACAATGCACAATCTTAAATCATCTTTCACAATTATTTTCTATACTCAGTACTATACTGAGATAGATACGAGTATGTATTATTACGGACTTTTTCCATAGGTTTTAGTAAACTAGAAGATCACGACGTTTCGGACTCTGGGATTCGATCCCGTGCTCAGGTGAAAAGTAACTTAAAACCTAATACAAAACATTAAGACAAGAGCTAGCTTAAAAGTAATCGTTGCATGAGCTTTTGCGTTGTTATTTTTTCTTAAACGTATGAAAGTTTGTATGCATGCTGTACAGTGTTCTGGGCTAGTTGTTATAAAAATAATTAAGTTTAAAAAAGCAAACAAAATATCAAAACAAAAAAACGTATGTTATATAGTAGTGGGTGGCTTACGCTAATTACTTTTAGGGTAGCTGTTTTTCTAATATTTTGTGTTATGTTTTAGATTACTTTTCACCTGAAGACGGGATCATATTTTAGATCGTGAAACATCGTGTTCTTCTTGTTCAACAGAAAACAATGGAAAACGTCCGTAATAATATGTTGACTTGGAAAACTCTACTACAATGACTCTGATGGGTGTTTTAGTGAGGAACTATAACATTAAATCTAGCATGTATCCTTGACTTTCGTCCAATCTATATTATTATCGGTGTGATAAACTATATCTATATCCCGTGGTTCGGAAGTCATGTTTTGCCGTTGGTCCATTCATTTGGTCGTAAAATATTAATTAAAGACCCAATCTGGGGAACGGTTGGCCCTAGTTTGTATCAAAACTACGCCTTATCATCCATGAAAATTACTCATCGCACTCACCATTCATCCCATATTCACCTCTGGGAGGGTCTGTGTTTCTAACCACAGTATATTATGCAAGAGTTACAAGAATTTAGGCCTACAATGTTGCCTAATCCTTTTGATAAAGGAAAAATCAGCAGTCCCCAAGGTATAATGACATCAAGGTTTATAAGTTACGTCTTCGTAACCGTTATAAGAACGTTTGTAGCCTAGTTTACCTGTTATAAATTGTCCATAATCATTAACTTAAATAAGGTGTTAACACATCAAACGGTTTATTTAATTGTTCGTATTTATCTCTTTACATCTATCTTAATTTTATGTAGTCGCGTAAGCTATGGTTTCCTAGAAAAAAGTTCACCGCTATACTACGGCCGTGAACGTAACGGTGACGGTGGACGTAACACAATATAAAAAAATAACACATATGTAGACAAAAATAACTTTTGACATGTTGTTTATTTTAGTTGTCAAAGTTTATTTGTGTATTTAAGCTATGGTTTCTAGAAAGTTCACAAATTACGGCCGTTATTGTAAGCGGTGAACGTAACGGTGACGGTGGACGTAACACAATATTTAAACAGATGTAGACAAAAACAACTTTTGACATGTTGCTTTTTTTAGTTGTCAAAGTTTATTCACGTATGTAGTAATGGACAAGCTAGACTTTTGTTTACAAAACAAATGTTGTCATCTGTCGAGAAAAACATTAACTAATTTTCACCGCTACTTTACGTCCACCGTTTTCTAGGAAACCACTCTCATCTGATTGTATTGAAATCAAAACTCACGGTCATATTACGGCCGTAATGTAGCGGTCACCGCTTTTTAGGAAACCATAGCTTTAGTTGTATTGTGACTCGTTAGAAGAGTTTTGTTAACAGCTGATTGATGGGAATGTTCATAATTTATTTAAGAACATTTATGAACAAAGAGTATTAGAACCTAAGCTTGTTTTAGTAACCACAATATTTGAATTTAAGATCTTTTTTCTGTTGTGGTACGAAGACACTGGCCATAAACGGGGTTTCGTTCTATTAGACCAATCTGATTATAGTACAGTAGTTTAATCACTTTATAAAAATTATTAAAAAGTCAAAACTGTGGAAGCAAGAAAGTATTACACAGTTGGTGCAAGCAGTTTTTATTATATATAATTTTTAATATCCCTTTATCAACAGTGTTTAGAGTCAAGCCTAATTAGTAGCAGCAGCTGTGTCAGATCAAATCTGTTATGTCAACCATAATGACTTTCAGAGAGATAAAAATTAACATTTTAGTTTACTATTTTATTGGCTTACTAGACGCAATTTTTGAAGAAAGCTAAAGACAATCTTCCTTAGCTCTTGGAACAAAATGATTTAGCTAATTATTTAAATAGTTTAACCTGGAACAAAATGTAGAAGGTCAAAGGTTTGAAAAGATTGAAACGGTTTTCGATAGAGGGAACATTTGGAGGTCACAAGTGTGCCTCATCTTCTACTAAATAATACCTTCGATGGGGTACCCGAAACTTTTGGGTTTCCACGTAGCATTTTCAACTAAGTTTTCGACGGTTCAAACTTTAAACACTTCAACCTTATCAACTGCAATTTGTAGCATTGTTCTCGCCACAAAGCTTAATTCAAATTTGATTCTTCACAATCTCTGTATAATGAAATACTTCCTTCGGATCGGTATCGCGCGCGATTCCGGTGTTCATCACTCCGGTGGCACGGGTTTGATCCCGCAGTGACTTTCAGGTAACGCTAGGTAAAAGCAGAGGTTGAGTGGTAAATATGATCTTAGTAGTCCTATAAACTTCGCTTCGTTAAACAAGGCAAACTTGACTGGGACTCGTGGCGTGGTCCTGTAATCCAGCTTCATGGAGGTCAGGTTTTGAGGATGATATAGGTCTAAAGCGGTTCAGATAGTCTCAGTGATCATCTGATGATACCCGCATCAACTCCCACCATCGTTTAGACATATCAGACCATCACTTGCGTGGTTCGGAAGTCACGTTAAGCCGTTGGTCCTTGTATTTCCATTGGTCGTTGGGTTATTAACTAATGACCCATTCTAAGGAAGAGTCGGCCTTAGTTTGTAACAAGACTACACCTCATACAACTCATTTTGTAAGTCATTACAACACTCTTCACACTCATCCTTCACCACACGTTTGCCTTAAAATACCCTCATGAGAGTGGTCGGCATCTCAAATAGTGATATAGTGATACCGTCTTTTACCTTTTTCAAGTGCGTGTATAGATTGACCTAACAACTATGTGGACCTTGAGGATTAAAAATAATGATTTTTGTCTTCAGATTTCTTTAGTAAAAATTAGCTATTTAGCGTTTATACAAATTAAGGTCTATAATAAATCATTTAATATAGTATTTAAATTATGTTTGTAATATTTCCACCTTGTTGATTCAAAGTCTGCACTATTTGACAGTCACTTGTTTCGGATAAACATTTAGATTTAAGTACTTCTCTTAATTTGAAGGCAGAAATACTCGTAGTTGGGCCGGATGGTGTAGTGGTCAGCATAACCGCGCGGAAAGCGAGACCCGGGTTCAAGTCCCGGTTAGGTCCAAACATTGTTGTCTTCAAATTACTTTAGTAATAGAAAATGACGGTTTCACACAACAATTATCTGATTATCTGACATGACCCATGTAAACATTGCTTTGGGACGTAAACCACTTTTAGAGGGTATTTAAGGTGAATAGAAATAATGGTGAGTATGATGAGTGTTTTGATGGCTGATGAGATGTAGCCTTGTTACAAACTAGGGTCGACCGTTCCCCATATTGGGTCATTATTTAATAGCACAACGACCAATGGAATGGAGCAACGGCTTACGTGACTTCCGAACCACGGGGAAGTGGCCATCGTCAAAAGTTATCACTGCGAGAATCGAACCCGGGCTGATTTTGTGCGAAGCACGCAATATAACACTGAGCTATAGCCACCCAAAATGTTAAAATTCAAATGTTAAAAGGTTTATCTTTCTTTCAAACAACTAAGCTATCAACAGCAGACAACCGCTTACACAGTCTCGAGTGCGCCCCACCTCGCTCGCTCTACAAGAATAACACCTGCCCACGACACCCGTCATTTTTAATGGACTCGGGGAATAGTTTTATAGTTATTTAAGGGAAAGTAAATCTGTTGGGTTGTCATGCGGGGCGATTTGTTAACACGTCCGTAGGATCAAAGCGGCCATGTTCGTCTGCCAAAACACGGCACACGTCATTTAACGCGCACAAATCTCGCGCGCTTGGCACCAACACGCAAGACTTAATCGAAAAGGCAGCGTCCCACTTGAATGAGTTATGAGTCTCCGCGCACAGGTTACAATTTGCCAGAGGAGACGAAGTGTGCTTTGAACTGGACCGTTTTTGGTGTTGGAAGCGCAGGCGACGACAGATGAGCGTTCCCTGCAGCCCGGCAGGATTTACGAGCTAGCTGCTTTAACAGTGGCTTTGGTAAAACTAGCCGCTTGATGTGGCTGGAGCTTTGGTGGGAAATAATTGGTGGATCAGCTGGAGTTGGGTGTAAATTTAAAATGTTCATTGTGTTAAAGGTAAAGTTTGTCTTGTTTAACGAGGCGAAGTTAGGACTACAAAGTCCTCTCTACCACTCAACCTCGACCTTTATCTAGCGTCACCGTATTAGTCACATTACAAATGTAAGTGGTGACTGCAGGGATCGAACCTGCGCCACTGAAGTGATGAGCTCTGGAGTCGCGTGCGATACCAATCCGCCACGGATCCACTGTGTTACGGTTGCATTTAATTTTTATGGGCATCGTATGTACTTAAATAAAGAAAGAAACATTTAGTCCATGGCATACAAGATGCATAGGAATACAAACAAAACATATAGAAAAGAATATCATCAAAAATCAACCATAAGACCCAGGAAAACAACGCTATTCTTCACATACTTCCTCCATCATGTAGTCGTGTGTGGAGTAGAAGATACACTTTCAAATTTTGATCCAGAAAATGGACGATACTTCTTGCTTCAAGTTATTTGGAAGTTTATTATACAATTTAGACAACGCATAAAATTGTATTTTTAGTATAAAAATTAGAATTGTGAGTTGGTATTTTAATATTGTTTTTTGTTGAACTACTGGTATAAATAAAACTCAAGAGTCAAAAATAAAACATAAATTACACTTTTATTGTATTACTGATCTACTAAGACCTCGTCAACAAAGAAACAGTTTTTTTTTCTAAATAGTGGTATCTGTCTGCAGTAAGAATGGAAATAGAAGAGTACTGCACTAACATAGGCTACATTTGGACTTAAAAAATAAAGGTTGAATAAAAACGAACTTATTAAAAGAATGCAACACTCTTGGCCGATAAAATAAATTAGATATTCTTATGAAACACGAAGTTGGCGAAAGGAGACAAAATCTGGGTGTAAGCTTTTAGGTGCACTTTGTGTCACTCAAAAACTATGGATAACGTCTGTAATAATAGTTTAACCTCGGAAGTTGTACCATCGTCCACAGAAAACTTAAAACAAAGTAGCGAAAGGAGAAACAATCAAATGGATTGCAGCAGTCTTTTATGATAGAAACATTTTTGAGACAAATACTTTCGATTGGAAAGTTGGCCAGAGGGAACGTTATACTAAAAGGAGACGAGTGTATGGTGGGGAGGCAGACTATTCACAGAAAATTTAATGATATAAAAGCTATATTCATAGTCAGAATTTAATGAGTCCATGAGTCATCTTCTACACAGTCAAAGAATTTTACAGACCCAGAACAATACTTAATACGAGTACTTTGTTTTGACAATATAACCCCTTATCGACGAACAGTATTATTAATACTTTAATTTTACTAAAACAAATCAACGACGATCGAATTTCGAAGAAACAAAAACCAGACAATCACAGAAATAGCTCATATATCTCCGAAGAGATAAAAGACGAATATTTTCAGTCTTTAATGATCGTAAAATATTAATTGGTGTGTAATTGTGGTGGCCATTTGTGTCAGAAGAAAGACGCCGACACAATCAAACGCTACATTGTTTTAATCAGCTGATATCCGCTTTGTTTATAACTTCACACGTCCTAATTCCGGTTACAACTAGATTTTAACATAGTATTAGACAGCTACAGTATTTCCAACAAGCTGGTCGTACTAATCGGGGAGATCAGCTGTGAATGTGATAAAATACTTGTCAGCTGTGTTTGCGCGCCAAAATGCGCGAATGCTAACTAAATGAGTTTACAGTACGGTAATCTTTTGTGTTAACGAGTGTGCTAATTTTATTTTGTGTTTGTTTTATTTGTGCTTCGCCATATAACAAAATGAGAGCTGCCAGAAGGTTTGTTAGATTTATTGTAAATTTAGTGTAAATAATAATCTGAAAACATCAATCAAAACTCTAAAAAATATCTTCCGTTGTCAATAAATAGGCTGTGTTTCCCTATGAAGCTAGCCAGTCTGATACACATCTGCGATTGGTCGTCCACTGCTCTCAGCCAACCAACCAGTTGGTCGGTAGCTGGCACTGGCCATGGACGAGGTCAGTTTGTCTATTTTTTTCTTATTGTGTTTGCGCATGACATTGTTTTCTAGGTTAGTCGGTTTATTAATAAATAAATTAAGTGGAATAGCTAAACAGAATACTAGTTGATTGGTATTGGATGACTGGTCAGGTAACACTGATTACTTTTAAACTAGCTCATTGCCTAATATATTGCTATTCCTTAGGTTATTTTTCATTTAAAGAAGGAATTATTTATTTATTTATATACGGCATATATGCCTTTTTATATGATAGGGTGAAAATATAATAATAAAACATTAAGCTGAAAAGAGAAGTATGATACATACAGAAGAAAAAGATGTGTAGAGAGGTCCGTTTTTTCCAACCCACCCCGACTTGGATGGCACTATATTTTTTGTACTTCTTTATATTTTAGGAATGCAATTCCAGATCCCAAACTCTTGTTCTTCTTTTCACTAAAAACTTACAAACAACGTCCGTAATAACATTTTAACCTCAGTAGTTCTTCCGTCAACAACAAAAAACTTCAAATGTACAACGTGTTATCTTAATACCGTAAACCGTCTATCAGGCAGTGTAATATGTAAACCTGATACTTTGCCTTCGATCAGGATCCAAAATATGTAACCCTAATAGTGTCAGCCTCTATCATGCCGCTTAGTCTGTAACCCCGATAATGTAAAGCTTTGTCAGGATATAATATGTAACCCTGATTTTGTAAACCATCTAATGGGCTGTTTAATCTGCAACCCTGATAATATTATAAGCCCTCTATCAGGCTGAACAACCTAAAGCCATGATACTATAAGCCGTCAATCAGCCTGAATAACCTGAAACCCTGATACTACAAACTTTTATCAGGCTGAATAACCTGTAACCCTGATACTTTAAGCCCTCAATCAGCCTGAATAACCTGAAACCCTGATACCACAAGCCTCTATCTGGCTGAATAACCTGTAACCCTGATACTTTAAGCCCTCAATCAGCCTGTATAACCTGAAACCCTGATACCACAAGCCTCTATCTGTCTGAATAACCTGTAACCCTGATACTTTAAGCCCTCAATCAGCCTGAATAACCTGGAACCCTGATACCACAAGCCTCTATCTGGCTGAATAACCTGTAACCCTGATACCACAAGCCTTTATCAGGCTGAATAACCTGTAACCCTGATACTTTACGCCCTCAATCAGCCTGTATAACCTGAAACCCTGATACCACAAGCCTCTATCAGCCTGAATACTTAGAAACCCTGATACCACAAGCCTCTATCAGCCTGAATAACCAGAAACCCTGATACCACAAGCCTCTATCAGCCTGAATAACCAGAAACCCTGATACCACAAGCCTCTATCAGCCTGAATAACCAGAAACCCTGATACCACAAGCCTCTATCAGCCTGAATAACCTGAAACCCTGATACCACAAGCCTCTATCAGCCTGAATAACCTGAAACCCTGATACTCTGCAGGCTGTACATGAATGAATACGACGACGCGGTCTGCTCTGTTATGTATAAATAGGCGATGTTTGGCTGTAGACTCGTGCGTCCTCTGTTGCTGGCCGCCGCGCCTCATTGTTCCGTATGATTTAAATAGTCTGATGAACACATCAATCCGAACATCTCCGCACCTCCATTGTATCGTGCTGGAGAAGCAGCTGCCGGGTGAAAATACCAGTCCGCCACGGACGCAGTTCGGTTATATTACAAGCTGTTGTAACGTTTTTCACGGGTTTAAGGCGTCAATATTTTCTGATTTACTCTTATTTTATTTACAAAATTAGTATAATCATACCATGTTCTCATTTCCCTCATCACACTTAACAGTCCATTCACAATACGGCGCGAAATCCGGTCACTACTTGTTTAGCTTGTTTTCTTGGTAGACCTCTCCGGTTGGTCGTCCCACGAAGCGAAGCGACGTCTGTCAAAGAATACTCGCTGATGTCCACAGCGGGCACACTATAGTTTTCTCACACCGAGATTTACTATTTATTTATGTTGAATCTTCTGAGTTTGTTTATACTTTATAAAACGCTAGCTAGATACTAAACGCTAGATAACTAGATATCTTCCCTCCCCACAAAGTAGCAGAAAGATAATATTAGGATCTGTTCCAAGTTATCTTCAGGTATTTATGCCTTGAGGATTCGATTAAAAGTGCCCTAATGCCCAAGACATTTAAAACTCGCCTCAAAAACATGTTGGTCGTAGAAGCATTCTACAGCAAAAACGAGTTTATGGAACACACTTGGGAGACCATACATTAATTGATTTACTGACGGGGTGCAGAGTGGGATAATTCGAATGAATGGAGAGAGTGAATGTATAAACTGTAAGTCTGAAAGGTTCTCGATATGTATGAATGGAAAGTTTTAGCTTTATAGATAATTTCTGTCGATTGCTATACATTACTTTACAATGCTCTTGCAATAAAATATTGATTTATTTTATTTATTTATTTTATTTAGGATAGTTTCCCCCCACCACAGATTCAGATCGATATTACGATGTAACATTGTAACGATTTATGAAACAATATGCTACATATTCCAAGCTTAAACTATTTACACCAAATTAGAACGAAGTTTTGTTTAAAAGCTATGGAACGCGTAAATCTTTAAACTTATATTACGTTGTAGGTTGTATCTAAAAGTTTAACAAGCCGGCTTCAGATCGCAAAATTCTGCGACTGGGTGGCAAAACCAAGATCACGCTGAACTTAAATCGAAATTGATCGAGTTTTGGTCCGTGATTGACACACAAAGCTACAAACTAATTACTGTATTCATATTGATAATTAATGATCCAACATTACAAACCACTGTAGAAGTCTAGTAATAATGCTTTTATTTTAAGTTGGTTATTCATAATAGGAGCTCATGTGTTTGAACGCTATTTTCCATTCTATTGACTATCAATTTTAGGTAGGCGATTCCAAAACGTAGCAAACTTCTTCCTCACAGAAAAAAAAACAGAAAACTTATCAAAACTGTCTGTTATTGTTTCGAACTGTAACAAAACCTTTACAAACTGAATTTTGGAACAAATATTTCAGTGTACAAGTGATTCTAATGGGTTCATTGATAACAGACGATATATTAGTGATATGTTTCTCAGCTGACGGCTTGACGGCTGACCTTTGATATTTGATTATGGCTCTTCATTAGACGATAACTCAGCGACCAGCAGGCAAACCAAAACTGAACAGACCAGCTGGGTGCGTAGCAAGCACATATGCCGTTGATATTATGTTATTTTGTATACACAGGGTGTCACAAAAATGTGTAGCGCGCTATGCAGGACCGGATTCTACATAGTCAAAAACGCCGTTTAACATTCTTTTGATTTTGACTTGATTTAGCCATAATCCGTCATTTTGTAAATTTTTGAAAATAATTAATAATATAAAACCCTTTTGAGATATTTTTGTAAGTATAAACCTTTACTGCATTACTAATAGAATTTGCCAAAAATATTTTTAATCTAACTTATACAGTTTTAAAATGGCGGTCATTTAAAAATTCCAAGGTTAAATGGAATCAAATTGGAATTTCACTTCGAACATTTTTAAACGTCCACCATTTTGAAATTTGATAAATTAGATAACAGATATTTTTTACGGCTAAACTAAGCCGAAATCGAAAACATGTTATAAAGCATTTTCGACTTTCTTTTGTATTAGAATCCGGTTCTGCATAGCGCGGTACACATTTTTGTGACACCCTGTATTATTTTATGTCAAAACTCGCCCTTTGGACTCGCTAGGGGGGTGCGCCCCTCAAGCCCCCACTTGGCCTGCGGCCTGGTTTTTTTGGGGAATTATTTTTTGGGAAACTGTTTTTTATTTGCCACTATGGTGCAAAATATTGACTAAGTACAAGAGCAGATTTTCAAACATCATCTTTGTTTGTCCACCAACTTGTCAGAGCCTAAAAAAGAATGTTTTCAGATTTTTCCCGAAGGTTTCACACCAAGAGCTTCAAAAATAGTATGTGGTTGAGAAGTGTAGCATGCTAAGTGCCTAAACATTTACTCGTCAAGGTCTTTTTTGTCGTTATCTAGTTTTACTTTTTACTTTTTTTTGTTAATGTGTTAACTTCCTTTACTTAAACAATTCTTTAGGGTATCAAAACTGGTAGATTTAAAATTGAATCAAAAGGGTAAAATTTAAAAAAAAAAAAAATTATATTTAAAAGAAAAATATTCCTTAAAAGTCGGACAAAAGATGCGACCTGTAGAGACTTTACACATACATACATATGTATATACCGGTACATACTTTTTAACTCTTCAAGCCGAACGCCCTAATTACTCGACTACAGCTATAAATCCAAAAGCGCCATGGACCTGGATCCTAATCCTCATATGTTGGAAAGTGAAGTGGTGCGGAGGGTCAGAGGCATTAGCAGCTTTGTGTGTCGAGTATGCCGTGTTTGCCAGCACTAATGGTCCACAGGGTCAATATTGTAGAAGCCCTCTTCTGAACTGGAGTCTGCTACCGCGCACCGCTCGGTCACCGTTCTAGCACAGAGAATAGAGAGTTCACAGATATTCGTGAGGAAAACTGGTCTCGATAGTGGAAAAGGAATCGAAAGTCGAAGAGACACTCTTAGTGTTATTCTCGACTTGTCAAAAGGTGTTGAGCCGTGTGCTGTTTCGAACTACACTATCATGGGTACGAGGACAGTCACTCGAATAACTTGAGTCATAACTTAGTAATAGAATATAATCTGTGAAATTTCAGACGATCGACCAAAAGAAGAGGGGTCGAACTGAAGAGTTCCTCACAGTCCATACGTACTATTTAGTCCTCTGCTTTTCTTGATCTACGTCGACGATTTAGGCTCATATGTATGCAACAAGGGTCCAATATGCAGATGACACGATTTATTTTTTATTGCGAATTCCACAAAAGAACTTGAGAGAGAAACATTTATTGAGCTAAACAGTTCATCATTCCAACGAACACCTCAAAACAAACCTGACAAAATCAACATTGGCTCAATTCTGCTTGCGTCAAACATGCTCAGATCACAGTCCACTGCCCTACCGCATGTTGGATGAAGTTCCTCGGAATACTCATTGAAAGGAGGGAATATTAGATGTTCGTGTAGATAATTTGGTTTCCTAGAAATCAACCACTGTGGTCCCTGTCCGTCTCCCATGAATTATTAGCAGCCGCTTGAACCTATACGAAGCCGCTCTTGGTTTTGGGTCTCTGTTATCAAACTCACTGAAACGGGTGACAGTAATCGCGCCTTTTGAAAGAGCTTATTTCAATGTGTTTTTCCTACGCCTAACAATTCGCTTGGAGCTTTGGTTCGTAGGAGTAGGTTTGTGCTGGTAGGACGCATGTTTGTGGTTTTGCAGGGCGATTATCCCCGCCCACTTGGCGGTCTATTGTTGCGCGCATGTACATGCACTGGTACTGATGCATGATGCTGGTGCTGATTGATGTAGAAACGTCCGTCACATCTACAATAGCACATACAGTCTCGCTCGTAAACCCGCGATACACTTCAAGCTGTTCATACTCGTAAATAGTTGGTTTTGACTCATAGCAGGCAATAGAAACTGTCTATAGACGTCCAATTCGTTGTTGTAGGCTATTAAAATCAAAGAAAGGCTAGTCCAATAATAAAATCCATCGTTTCATGTGACTTCCATTTCTTGTGCAATATTGTGGAGGGCACACTTCCACCCGTCCCACTTCATCATGTAATCTGCACTCCGCATGATGTGGCAACCGCTTTGGTGATGGATTTGACGACTCAACTTCGCAATACTTTCTCCATCCCGATGGATCTTTAAAGACGCTATATTGGGTCTCTGTGCCTAAATGTTCCAGCAATCTGATTGAACAATAAGGATGATTTACCATTCAATATAATTTATAATACCTAAATATATAATTAAGCAAGAAGAGGGGAACCCAGAAGAACCTGCTGAGCAGAGAGCATGCACTGACCATATACAAGTGATTATGGTGAAAGAGCAAAAGCAACCGAAGGAACATTACAAGATAGGTATAAGTTGCAGTAATAACTTGAAATAATTTGTGATTTTTTTCATTTGTTAGATTTTGTGAGAACAAAACTGAGGATGACTATACTGTACACCAGAGTACATTAGCTGGATAAACTTATAAGAATGAGTTTGTGAATACACGCATTTTCTACAAAGTAGGCTATTACAAAAATAATGAAATGGAATTTTAAGTTAACATTTTGTTGTATGATGACTAACATGCATTTTTGGTCGATACATTTACAATAAGCCTATAATGTATTTGACTAACATTCATTCAACGAATTTTTAATCGATCAGAAGCTGAAATAATGTTTTGACGGCTGTCGAGATACGGACCGAAACTATCGAGTGTTAATAATAACTATTTTAATTTTAGTATTTGGCCACACATACTCTTCTCATAATAAATGTATCATAGTACGGCAAAGTTGGTCGGATTAAGAAGATTTGATTCACAGAAGAGAATGAACGCCGGGCAGCTGTCAACGGCTCAGTTGTTTGATTTTGCCAGAGGATTTGTTTGTTTGTTCGATACAAACAAGGGTTTAAAGGACAAATTTCCAACCCACACAAACAACCCGACTTTGGCGTCACCTGCTTTCTCTAAATAGCCTAATATAATATTTGTGTTCCATAACCACTACTAAGCTCTGATTTGCTCCAAAGCGTCATATATTTCGCCTAAAACATATAACCGTTAGAAAGCCCTGGTCTTTCTGAGGAATATATACAGAGTAGGCCTAACAATCTGTAATTTAACACGGAGAATAAATGTTTTAGACGGTTTCGAACATTTGTTTCGGATTAATCTTCAATTTGATGTGAAAATGCGTCGTTAAAAGTTTACGACGTCAGGCAATTCAGGTTTATTGTTAAAATTATCTCGTTGCTGGTTTCACTGCTTAAAAGTCGGGTAAGTGAAAACATAAAATATACATACATATTACGAGTACAAGTTTGCGTTAAAATTTGAACTACCCTATACAAAATATTACTCTGTTGATTACAATATTTAACTTCCTTAGAGCTTTCTAAAGGTTCATTAAAGATATGGGCGATGAATATAGTTTTGTATGAAGTGGTAAACTCCCGAAATTCCTCAACTTTTAAGTCAAAACTCTCGGGCCAACCGCCTTTTTCGTCTTTTTCTAGTTTTAAAAAGCAAGAACCCCATTACCGTGTGGCTACATATCTTGATGTAGCTTACACAATAGTCTCAAAAGTCTTTTGAACAGGTTACAAACTTTGTAATAAACTTTGTAAGTAGTGAAATCACTGGAAACCCTAAATTTCTCCTTTATTTTGAGTCGAAACTCTTGGTTGGTAAAATTTCACGATTTATGCCGTCTGCATGGTAAGACCAAGGCAGGGGACCATGAAACGAGCAACTATCTAGACCCCCAGAGCACGTGTTGAGTTCTTTTAAATACGCTATACATACGAGCGTACATATGTTGCTCTATGGGATTATTTTATAGGATTGTGATGTTTCCCTTAGAGTATTTTGAATAAACATTTTGTCATTCAAATAATTTGTATGTGAAACGTGGCATTTTAAACCTGATTTTGTGTCTAATTTGAATTGGTATAACAAAAAATTAGTCGAGATCAAAGATTTTTCTTTGAGTCGCTGATTTGGTCTTGAAATTTCCTTTCTTTTGAGGTGCTACAAGGGAGGAGTTTGTACCTTTTAAATTGGGGCCCTCCCCACGGATTTTGGGTTTGGGTGATGCAAAGTACGTCAAAACAAACTTTAAAATCCTATAGGAACATTCCTCAAAGGGCTCTAAAAGTATTTACTTGTTCAAAAGTTAAGGTGAGGGGCATTTGAAACGCTTCCTGTAAGGGAGTTGTACTGTATTGAAAATTTGTTTTAAAATAAAACATAATTAAATTGTATATAGTTTATTTTGATATTTAAAAATCTGAACATTTTCTGCATTTAAACCGTGGTTATCTTATCCGTTTGGAAGATATCCTAAAACTACTCGGGTTTATTATAGAATTTCCTTTGGAAAATGAGATATTGGAGATATGGTTATGTCGTAAAGTTTTAAAGAAGTGTTTGTGAAAGTAGTGACTTCACCATACGTTTTAAGGAAAGTGTAGACGTGTCCATAAATATTCACAATATCTCCTTTTTTGTGGATGTGATTGTTAAACAGCTTGATATTTTCAAACATTTTTGTCCAAAATGTCAGAGGAATAAATACAATTAATAAATAAATAATGTACCTTCAAAGCATAATGAGAAACGTAAGCTTACATTTCAAATTTCTGAGGTCCTATTGAATTCTCTTGGTATGATTTAGAAGGAATAACTTTATTCAACCTTTTTCTGTGAAATAATATTCTCAGAATTATATTGCAACGCTTAAATTAGTTATTTAGGAACTTATTGATGAACTTTGCTAGCGTATATGTACCTACCCTTTCTCCCAACATACGCAGGGGGTTGCGAGTTGCTGGTTTAATTGCCGCGGCCTCATTCCATGGATACACAGTACATAACAACTACAACAGGAGTCTTTATAATTGGATTGATTTGGATGGACACTATATATACATAGACAACAGTTATCCAGCCAAATATAAAATAGATAATTTGCTTAGAGGTATAAAGTGGATAAAAAACACTATTTTATGCATTTTAGCATTATTTCTAAGTAATGCGATTGAGTTGATGAACGTGTAATCGGGAGTAATGCCTATGAAGTAACGATCCAATAATTTACTGTATAGGTATAAAAACATCATCGTATACAGGGTGGCCCAATTAAGCTAAGCGTTACACTGTACAGCTATGCAAAAACTATTTTCTTAGAACTTTTGTTTAATAAATAAGCCGTTTAAAAATAGTGTCTATAAAAATTTAAATATTATAAAAAATGAATGAATACGATTATTTTGCCCTAAAAAGATAGTCACTATTTTCAAGAATAATTGTTTTCTGGCCCCAAGAGTGCTGTCCACGTGGTGGTGACATTAAATGGTCTATAGCGTATGATTAATCAAATTGAAGAGCTTTGTAACTAAAATCGAATGTCGGAAATTACATAATAAAGGTCTTTGACAAAATGGAAGTTACGGATAAATAAAACTTCTTTACGTCAGTCTCAATTCTCCACTAACACCAAGTCTATAGCGACCAACCGAACGCACCATTTCCAACAACAAAAATACCACAGATCGAAAAAGAAACGAAGCACACGAAGAAGAAGAAGAGGAAGACATTTACCGGAAGTGAGAATAAAATGAAGTCAGTGTTGCGGCAAAATGGAAAGTTGTTATGAGGAGCGGCGCGGCGGCGAGGGACGCACAAAGCACAGTGTAGTAAATCTGCTCTCCCCCTTCCTTACCCACACATACAAATGACAAAATATCGGAGTTAAAAGAGTTGTTTTTGTGGTGCGGGAACATGTGTCGCCGGCTAATTATAAGCGGGTTGATAGATGCGCTGTCGTCAAATTAGGCGCGCGGCGCAGCGGCGGACAGCGCGGCGAGGCGAGGGATGAGCGCGGCCTGTGTGCACCGCTCACCGCGCTGTCAGCTTCCTGCTGCTGCACTCTATAAATATAACTTTATTCAAAAACCGAAAAACTACTTTCCCAACTCGGGTCTTCCGCAAGTATTATAAAACCCAATAATAACAGTACCTAATATAAATTTAGAGTTAGTTCTTGTTATATAAATTATTCCTGAGAATGAACACTGGAGTATTTCAATGACGTGATAATAATTTCTTTGATCGTAGACTTGGAAATTTTGAATTTGGTAAACACTTTCACTTTTAATTTCAATTTAACTATTAAATTTTGGTGAAGTCCCTTTTTACCCAATCATCAAAACGAAAATGTCAATTCTTTTAAGGTTGTATTTTGATTTGTAAAATGTGGATATGCTGTCATAAATGTTGATTCTTTTTTCATTAGTTTTGAAAGGTTGATTTTGGTCGGCTTCAAATCTTATTGTCGGATCTAAAATGGTTTTAATCGAATTTTTAATGCAAATTATGTATATTATTCTAGTGCTTCCGTTTCCTGCTAATCCATGTACTTCTTTATATACTTCGAAAATAAATTGTTTATTGCGTGAATCGTCAATCGCCATTTACTGTAATTTAAAAACTAAAATTGTATAACATTGGTATCCATGTTGACATTTTGTCTCTCCCCCGTTCATTCAAATTGTTGTCCTGTAGTCAGTCAGTGTGTTCATCGTTTTCGCAGTCATGTGCCTAAACGCATCTGTGTTATAAAATGTTTCTCAGAAACATAACCTTTTCATTAGCGGTTTAAAAACCTCAAAAGGCGGCAGGATAGAGCCCGAGTGGTGTTTTAATTGGATAGAGAACATGGGAAACTTTGCAAACGATGTTTTATGTAGGTTTGCTAAATTAAAACGGGGAAAGTTTTTCTCTGGAACAAAGTGTCATTATAGTGCTGCTGCATATGAAAAAAATTAGTTGGTTTTAAAATATAATTTTAATTACGATATTTTGAATATTATGTCCTTCTAAAAAAATCAAGTTTTTAATTCCGAAATGCAAAATTTGTTTACATTTTTTAGTGTTTGTATGCAGCAGTATCAATAATCTATGCTTTCAGAGAAGTATGCCATTGATAAAATTGGATGAAAGTTGATTTTGTTGGATTTGTTCCGAGATTGACTCTTGGTACAAATAGACTCGAAGGACGGGAAGGTGACCAGCTTGGGTGCAGTTCACCGTGTTGTCAGCTTCCTGCAGCACTTCTATAGTAGGCTATGTACAAATAGACATGCCGGAAGCATGCTCATGGTGATTACAATGCTAAATATTGCGCTGTTTATAATGAAACAACTTATTTCCATATGTAGTACAGCAGCTTTCAGCAGAAGGGTATGCCGTTGCTTCAAAAGTGACTTTATGTAATTGAAGACTATCTAAAGGTTTTCGTTGGGACTAATACATTGTACATAGCTAGGAGTAGTTTTTGCTCGCCGTATATAAGTCGCGTATATAGATAAGTGCTTGATATTTAAAAAAATAATTATAGTTGATTTGTTAAATACAATTATTACAAATGTTATATCGCCAACGTCAGTTGGTGCCAAATACATAATACATAAAATAAACCATACTTATCATAATTCAGATAAAATACATGTATCAGTTTGCTCTACTATAAATAGCAATACATAAAATCGAATTCAGTGTTAAATTATATCCAAAACTCATCATCATAGTAAATGCTCCAATTATGAGAAATGTTTTGTTCAACGGTTTTAACCTATTGTGATTTACTTCTAATTTTATTGAATTTTGCAATTTGTTGAACAGTTTTGGTCCTATGTTTTGGCACTGATTTCCAATATGTGTAAAACCTACCTGTGTTCATGTTTATGCCTTTTACCATAAGAGCGCACGGTTTAAACCCCGTTTTGAACGTTGCCAACTTATATTTACAACATATTAGCATTTCATGAATGTATAGTGATACCACAATATACACGCCGCTTTCCGAATTTTAATAATTTCTAATCCTATGTAGTTTTAATAACTGCATGTGAACGAAAACGTTAGTTAAACAAATATGCGCCATAATGTAAAGAGGACACGTCAAGTCTTGAAAAACATATGTTTTGTAATGGAAAGGTTTTAAACTTGACGATTGCACATTTTAATACAAGAAATCGTTATAAATTGCTTCTTCGATATAAACGAGGAAAGAACAAAACTGAACAAAACAATCCTTTCGTCTAAACTGAAGTGCCTGACTAGCCTAGCTTATGACAGGCTGAGCATGGGACAATATTTGGCGACACTAGACAAGAGACTGGGAGACATTAGTAATGTTTGTGTAGTGAGCCTACTCGGACAGGTGGCGCCAGCGTAGCTTTACTCACACACCTTTACACTTACACACACACACTCACACCCTTGTAGAAGAGCACAGGCTTTCGTAACAAACTTGCTCTTAGCAAATCACATGCATGAAGACAAATAACTCCAGGGCAATTGCTTTTAAAAAAGCTTGATGGTTCATTTGCTTAACTATTATCGGCTTAATAGGGTGTATTTTTATTAACAAGAATTAATAACCTCCAAACAATTATCTTTACGTTGCGCGGGAAATTCATACTTCATATCATTCTGTGGCTTCTGCGTCACCTTTTTATGTTATAAAAGTACTTAACCAATTGTTTTCTTTTGCTGTTATAAATCCAACACTATAATACAATTGGTTACAATTATAAAAATATTCAAACAAATACATGTAAACGTGTAGCAAGTTAATTGTATAAACCATGAAACGGGGTGTGCGGCGCGGTAAGCTACTTCAGTACGGGGCAACAATGCAAACATCGCCTACTCAAATTGTGCAGGAGCACCTGTTCGTGAGCCTTGATACTGTATTTGGATATTAATTTATTTGTACAAATCTACAGGGCTGGCACGAAACAAATCTACAGCTGCTATGCTCCTTATTTATAAGAGGCGAGACAGTGTGTATACACATGGCAAGTTTCTTATCGCGGCAACTTCCTATTACGTACGGTGTTCCCCAAGGACCAGTTGTGGGACCAATGTCGTTTCTAATATACGTAAATCATTTAAAACCCTGTTATTGAGAATGGAAAAATGATCCAATATGAAAACAATATCAATTATTTGTTAATCGTGTGATGAATTTAGGGATCCGCTCATCAATCATTAATTTAACCCTTTTCAGATATAAATAATAAACAATCTTCGAAGACTAATTTGATTAAATTTGGATGAAGAGGGCGTATTTCAAATATAAAAATAAATTTTCTGAAAATATAGGTCTGGTTAATGTAGCAGTTATAAAGGAAACCCAAGTATCCTGGATTAATCTAGAAAACAGGACTAGTTTTGAGAATTATCTCATTGTCAGCAGTTTATAACAAGTACATTTAATTTATCTTTAAAAATTTATCTTACTACTTAAATAAAATAGTTTAATCCTATTTAGTTTTCTACAAGTATATTACATAATTATCATTATTATCGCGCAAACATTAGTATGTAGTAAGAAATAGTTCCGATAATATAGCATATAAGCCTATGTACGTACGTACTGGAACCGTCATATATTTATATGCAGATAGTTAAAAATATTATTATTTACACTGATATTATTTTTTTTCTTAATTTTATATTATTCTATTTTACGTTTGATACAGGCCTATAATAATGTTAATGATCTATACAATTAGTTGAATTTACGCACTGTTTTGATCATTAAGTTTTACACAATATTTAATATTTATATCCAACTAAAAAGCTCATAGTGAATTGCGAACATTTGGTGAGTGAGTGTTTCAAAAACGGGTTTCCGGTTTGATTAGATTTTGACCCACAGAAATATTTTCCAATTTTGAGTGCTTTAATTGTGTCTCTCTTACTTATTGGACATATTTTACATATAATTAGAAAAGTCATAAATCCTTACTTTTACAATAATAAGCAATTATTATGACTACTGTTACGACGATTAAACAACAATTGCAATACTTATTGTTCGTCTACAAGTATATTTGTATATACCAGTAAAGTTGTAAGATATTTCTGTTTCGTTATGTATTTGCTATTTCAACAAATTTTTTGGTAATAATATTCTATCAATTGTACATTAAATAAATAGACTAAATAAATAAATGAGATGTTGTAACTGTAAGCACAGTAATCTTCATCAAACCTAATGATATTAAACACATTTTCTCAAGTTATTCATTTTTAATTTCAGTACCATTTTGTTGGGATATTGAAAAGTAAATAGTAATATTTATTCATATTATTTTTTGGAAAGCATTGAGAGTCATGTATAGTTGATCAAAAAATGTATTTGAATTTTAAATTTGGCAGTCCGGGAGTCTCAAATCGAACACCACTGTTTTCTAAATCAGCCTCCTTATTTTTGAATGTTTAAAGTCGTTTTTTCGTAAATTTTTGTATTGTTCTAGAGTGTGCGAAGGCTAGAAATGACGTTTACATTAATTGTGTCTTCTGCCTATAAATTTTTAAAATAACTGTTAAATAACTAATACTAAATACTAATGTTAAATGGTGTTAAAAATGTAATTTTAATGTTTAATTTGGTTAAAAATAGCAATTTTTGCACTTAAAAATTCCAATATGATCTCATTAAAGCAGTATCTATAATCTTAGATAGGTTTTATTTCATTATATTACATCTATTAGGCCAATTTTCATTGTCATTTAAACTATTTCCAAAAAGACTCAAATTGGGAAACAATTTTTGAAAATCCAAAACTGAAAACTGATATTTAAACTGTTTCAAAATATGTCGAATATTACTGAAAACAGGTAAATAAATAAAGTATTTAATAAATATTTTATAAAGAGTAAACTTCAAATATGATATATTTAAAAAATTAAAATTCTCTATAAGATTCCACTTTTGGGTACTTTTCTCTATATTTTCATCTCATGCCTTTATTAAAGAGAATTTGTACAATAGCTTACAAAAATGTTAGTAGTCTAGGGAGGTGGGTTTTCCTCCTCAAATATGTTCTTCTCAAAACATAATGTTAACTAAAAATTATTATAAGCCAATCGGTTTGGTTTTCTAAAGATTTTTATGATGGTTATTTATTAACAAATATAGGTTAGGTCCATTAGTATTTAAAAGTTATCATATCAATGACAATTTTCGCTACTGAAAGTACTGCAACCCAAATATTAGTGGTTTTAGTATTAATTAAAACATATAACTGTTAAAAAAAACTTTCGATACTGATCTAGAAATAAAAAATTATTTAACAATTATTTGACTTATTGCAAATTTATTTGATTTTATAATTCACGTATTGTTTTTAGTACAACATCGTAATAAGAAATATGATAACAAAACACCCTTCGTGAAAGATGTTAAGAGGAACAATCTAAAATATATAAACAATTGTCCCATACACCAGTTGCAGCTTTTTTTCACATACTTTTTACTTTTAAAAACACTAATATAAAACATTGAGATTTTCTAAACCGCAATCGTTTTATATCCAATTGTCATAAATGAAATCAACTACATTACAAAATAATACACTTGGGATTGATGCCTGTATAATCTACTAAAGTTTTAAATTAATAGTTTAATTATTTTCCTAACTAAAGTATAGTTTATAAATATATTATATATTTACAGCACGTTGATATTTTGGTAATCTTCACTATTTAGATATAATACTTAAATTGTGTTCAAAACAATTTTTATTTTAGAAATAATATCGTATTTTATTATAAAATTTAAAGCCGTTGTATAAATGATAAAAAGAGATGCTGTAGAAAATATTTTCATTTTTTTATTACTATAGGCTACACATTCAAGAAACATCCATTTTTGTCTAGAATATTCTATCTATTTAAAATATAAATATCCATACACTTAATTATTATTAGAATGCCCTGATACAGTACATTTGTTTTAAACAAATTTGTTAAAAGTCAACCTAGACCAGAGAAGCGATTCTATAATTCCAAACCACGTTGAAGCAATTCCCTTGGGAAAATATAAAAGCCTATTATAGCACAGAAGGGTGCAGCATTCAAAGTGTATTATTTTAATTTATACAGCATGTCATAGTATTTTAATCGAGATATAAATGCTATGTGTTATAAGAGTTTTTAAATACGATAAATACTAATACTCTGGAAACGTTGTACTTTAAACCCAATATGTAGACTAATAAGACTATGCCTAATTATAAGCTCATATTTAAAATGTATGATTTCATATTGACAGTTAGAAGATTGCATTTATTCATCTTACATAAACATTATAACATGAACAGTGAACTAAGACTGATGATTTTATTACCTTATAATTTCTCCTAGTCTTATATAAGCTTACATCACGCGAAATTTTCGATTACATACCTTCATAAACTATATGATTTCAGCAGTAAATGTGTTGATATATTGCACATATGCTTAATTAGTTAAACCTGGTGATATGTTCTATTATTTCTTGCACTATGTGTTATTATATATTATGTTCAAAACAAAATAGCCTAATAACAATACTGTATATATATAAATATAATAAGTGATGTTTTTATTTTAAAATGCGTTTTGTTATTTGTATTAGTTACAATCATACAAAATGACAACCTTATAAAGACAACTGATCTATTGGCTATAACGTCTATGACTGGCAACTACGCGTCTACGAAAAAATGTTTATTTGAGCTAAATCTTTAGAAAACTCCCTACGTTTTAATATTGATGTAAATGCGATGCAAGTTTTACCTGTCGCTTGGCAAATAACTGCACACTCTGTATACTCTCCAAGAGATAAGGCAACACATCATCCTAAAATAACCATGAATGAACTCTTTCTAAACATCCTAATTAGTCACGGGCCGTGCAGCGTTCACTTGGAGCGAATCGCATTGGAAATAATTTCCCTCAACAACAACGCAGGTGACATAGTATGAACTCACCGGTCTCGACGTGGTCACACATTGTTGGTATCCAGCAGGCTGTGGCACAAACTGCAACGCGGCGGAAACGGAAGCTACTGGAGCCGATCGGGCAGAGCTAATTGATCAGCTGACGGCGGCTCACAGCTGACTGCTCACTAGTCAGCCGTGGCTGAGTTGGCCACGCCCCCAACATGGCGGCCGTGCCAATCGCACCACGCCTCGCCCCGCCTCGCCACAGCCAATAGACGCCACGCACTCGACTGCATCATGGCGAGGCCGAATATTTTCAGCCTAATTGATGTTGGCTCCACTACTTGTCGCTACGCTACCTGCCCTAAGTCAACTCGCCAAGGGTCATTTGCGCCTCGTTTGATCAAGGATTATGTTAACAAGTGCGCTCCCCCGTGTAAGAGGGCGTGCGGTGGACAATGTACTCATTGTTTAAGATTTAAAGAGATAATTTTCACTGTCAGTCACAACTCACAAGCTTTAAATTACAAAACAAATCCGGGTCATAAGAGTCCCGAATATCTATTTCCAATTTATGCCTGAACACTTAAAAATTATAGAACATTAAAAAAAATCAAATCTAATAGATAAATAGGATACGCGGTACGCCGAGAACATCGAATGTGTCATTGTGACGAGCTAGTGGTTGTTTGTAAAAGGGCTTCTTGCCTTCGTACAGTACCCATGTGCACGTTTTTCCACATTTTCTAGGTCGTATCGGTCACCCTAATTTCGCACATGGATTCGTAGGCAAGAAGTTCTGATACAACCACGAGCTCACCATAACGGTCCATTCGATGTACTCGGCGTATCCTGGATAGCTTATAGGTACAGCATATATATGCATTGTGACATGAAGAACCTGATAAACCCTTGCGGATCGACTGCCACCAATGTCGAGACTCATCTACTGTCACTCATGCTTCCATGCCACGTCGCTGAGAGGTACCTCCGTGCCTCATGCGAGGTAGATTGACGAAGAGATCCTCCACGAACTGCAGACAACGGCTGTTCAGCTGGGACCTCTCACTACTGTGGACACTAGCCGAGAGGACAGGCTTACTAGTATAGAGAGTGGGCTTCAACCCTCTCAATGCGTACATAACACGGCCAAACTGTCTGCAGCTGTAGCGGTAGTGATGGTACACCTAGGGTGATGGCTACATCAACACCGTATATTCCAAATAGATCAGCGGTCATGTTCGTCTCTTGTCGACATCAAGGTACAATGCCATTCTTCTTCCCACCGACTCCTCAGGGATCACCCAGGCATGCAGAGACAGTAAGTCGTATACACGCGACACCGAGACCGTCCTCTCCGCCTGCACAACACCTATAAAGAGTTACTGTGTTACTCGCCTGTGTTTAATAATGCTTCTGAGACCAAAACCGTTTTAAATTAATTTTGAACGCCTGCTTGGGAATCTTATGAACTGTTGTTCATTGGCTTTTAGTTCTGTATAGATTTTCCCGCCACTAGTTTCAAAAGAGTGAATATCACTTCCTCTTAGTGTGTCAAATTTTGAGTTAAAATGAAAACCGATGTGAAGAATATAGATGCAAGATCACTTCAATTTTCAATTTTTTGAACGCTGGCCTGCACAAAAAAGTTCTCTCGTTTGAACTTTCATGATCTGACGGCTTTGTATAAAGAATTAAAATTCTTGATAAATTTGCATTTGAGCAACTTGATACTTACTTGATCCTTGGAGCTATCCCACTGGAAGCGTATCAACGCCGTGGTCGTCATTAGGTTGTGATTACTCTTCAAGGGACTCTTTTACGCTGTATAATTTTTTCTCTACCAGGTAGCTTTTAAGTTTTTCCTTGAATACATTATTGTCTTCATTTTTCAAATCTTGAGGTAAACTATTGTAAATTTTGATACACATGTGATAAGGACTTCTTTTAACCAATGTTGTTCTGACTTGTTGTACATGTAGATCTCTGGCTTGTCTGGTGTTATAGTTATGTATATGACTGTTATTAATGAAGTATTCTGGCTTGGTTTTGGCGGTAACGGCACATTCTGAAATATAAACGGCTGGTAGAGTTAATACGTTAAGCTCCTTGAAGATATCTCTGCAGGAATCCCGGCATATCATCTTACGAATGGTCCTTAATGCTCGCTTTTGTAATATAAATATTCTTTGGGCTTCGGTGCTGTTTCCCCCTCCGGTGCAAATGTAACATATTTGCCTTCGGTGTTCTTTGGGCTTCGGTGCAACTACCCCATTAAGGCAATCCGTAAGAAAGGCGTGGGTATATAGATCACTCCGTAATATGCCGTCATCACTGAAGAGATCGTAGCAGAGCGAGAAAAAGTTATGTTCACCTAGGGTCCGACCTTGAGAAGATTAATTTTTTGTTACCAGAATTTTGTACTCTATACCATAGCTCAACCAGAATTATCCAGAGTAGGCCTATAGCTGCATCAAAGTGTATTACATCAGATTGGCTAAAAATACCTAATAAAGAGGACAAAACAAATGTATAATTTATATATAGGCCGATTAGAATCATAATTCATATATCTTTAATATGAATTGTAAATTCTGTAATTTTACATTCTGTACAGACTGTACATATATGTAATTATTGACTGGGACTCGTGGCGTGGTCCTGTAATCCAGCCTCATGGAAGTCAGGTTTTGAGTCTAAGCGACTCAGATAGTCTCAGTGATCATCCGATGATACCCGCATCAAATCCCACCATCGTTGAGACATATCAGACCATCAGCTGCGTGGTTCGGAAGTCACTTTAAGACGTTGGTCCTTGTATTTCCATTGGTCATTGGGCTATTAATTAATGACCTATATTCTAAGGAAGAGTCGGCCTTAGTTTGTAACAAGACTACACCTCATAATTCATTACTACCATCACTCATCACACTCATCATTCACCACATATTTGCCTTAAAATACCCTCATGAGAGTGGTCGGCATCTCAAACAGGGATATAGTGATTGGATTTAAAGTACTTGTAAGTAACTTTCACACTTTTTACTGATCCTAAGCCTTGAATATTAACAGATGATCTCTTCCAATATACATGAAGCTATTGCAGCTCTCACGGTTGTAAATTTATGACATGCTAAACTATTTTAGGCTGGTCAGAAAGGTGAAAAGATAAAATTGGTAATAGCCTTCTGTCTTGAAGTAAAGGTTGATACGCTTGCAGACACAGGTAACACCAAAATTCGCTATTATATTCATAACGTAATTTTCTACATTTTTATTGGATTGGTTCCTATTCCCAGCTTCTTATAAAGTCTACACACTTCGTATTAAACATAATACGAGTAAAATTTAAAATATGTAACCTTTAGAAACCTACAACTTGGTTTGCTGTCGGTTACTTGTTTTTATTTCACTCGTCAATACTCCTTATACCTCATTCTACCTCAAGATGTCTTTACTTCAAACATACCACGTACTTTACAATAGGCAATATTTCTAAACTGTTACTTACCTTTTAGTGTCGAAGGGAGGTCAGTTGGCAAAGCCATCGTTGAAGTTATTAGGTACAAGATTCAAACACTTCTGGAGATTTTAATTCGTGGTATGCAGATTTGAAATGTTGTAAAGATATGACCACAGATAATCATAAACTTAAACAGTAAACGTGTTCATTTATAGTTGCTTTCTGCAATACTTTGGTGCCATGACATGTCAGTATACTATTCATGTACTAGATGTGACTATTTAATAGCCTACAAAATATTAGTCGCTAGGAGTTGTTAAATAGTAGATATATACTTTTTTTAAAGACTTGTCCAAAACACGAACTTTAATGTACCTCAAACCTACTCAACCAGGTTGGAGAAACAATCGTTTTATTAGTAATAAGACGTTGGTTGGTTACGTCTTTGTTAATAAACTCAAACATTTAAACATTCAAAACCTTTCTTTTTTTTAAGACGAGTAGTCAGCCAATGTATTTTACTTGATCCAAGTAACATCAATCCGCCTGGACAAACTTTCAAATCTCAGCCAATTTCTTTAGCTCCAAAGCACTGTACACAAGATCTATTGATGTTTCAACTAAGGATGCTACAAGTAAAATGATAAATAATTTTACAAATTGACATTGTATTTGTATAAAAACAATAACAAAGTATAGTACAAGATAGAAAATTACCAGCCACTACAGTAATTTTAGAATTAGAAATGTATTCTTTAGATGATTACAAAATTTGGAATGTATTATAGAACACCAGACTTCTGAGTGGTAAGCGAGTGGTCTGTAAATTCCCGCAAACTATAAAATTCGTTGGCGACAAGATAATTTCTAAGTTCTTTCTTAACGATTAAGAATTTTGAAGACTTTTTATTTTCTTGGGAAGTTTTTGAAATAGTGCAACTCCAGCTTGAGAAGGTAATTTTTGGAATGATTCTACAGGGTTAATTAAAAAAGAATGTCCTACTTTAATTATTCTGTAACTTTTATAGTAAGAGTGCTTCATCATGGATAATTTACATATGGTTGAAAAGAAAAAGTTTCAAAGTTTTCTTTTAATATCCTGAGAGATAATTTCCGCTTTTAATTACCAACAAGATGGCTGCCCATTCAACACAAGATATTTTGCGTTCTTGAATTTCCAAAGCCGGTCAGTTCAGTTCGGCGAGAGTTTCGTCGTAGGTTTGTGGTTTCCTCGTGAATTTCTTTTGTGGGGCTATGTAAGGGGAAGGTTTACGTACCCACTCTGACAAAAATCTATATGACCTGTGGAACCGTATCAAAGCTGCAGTCAATCTCATAAATCAATATTAACTTCTTGATCTTCCGGAACAGAGTCTGGCAGCACTTTGGAAAGTGCTCTTTTTACTAGTATTTAACTTATGTATATATAATAGTTATTGAAGGAGAGTTGTTTAAAAGTAGGACATTCTTTTTCAATCACCCTGTAGTCTGTGATAGTCAATTCTATAACTAGTTAAATAACGAGTTCATGACTATGAATATCATTGCCTTGTATACTAAACTGCACTTATTAAGGCAAAATAAAATGGAATCATAAATGTTTATATAGTGAAAGAAAGGTTAGAATGTCTAATTGTCTAAAATAATTAATTAGTAACAAAAACTCCCTCTCTGGCAAGTCACTCTAAAAGGTTAGACGTCATTCAAAAACACGTCTACTTTGTGGATTTTGCAAACCTTTAAATATAGCAATATCTGTATTTTAGTTTATACCAGAAAACAACCTTTTAACCTTGTATTATAATAACTTTAGTGTCGGTAATATTTTTTAAACATGACTTAACTTTTCAACGAAGAACACGACAAATCTATCCCAAGAAATTTTAAGCACGTTTACTTTGAATGCAAAGGATGTCCTAGGAGAAAGTGTACAACTACGCAGTACTGCTATCGATTTTTCCCCCATCTCATGAATGAAGTGAGATGTTTTATTGCTGTAAAATTATACTTAATTTTTATAACTCACGACTCTGGACCACACGCGTACGAAGATGAACTCCTCTAGCTGCTTTCGCCACGATATCTTTACATTAGAATGATAATTTTTGCTTAACACTGTTGCCTAGCAACCGCAGTATACTATTGAAAAAATAATAACATTTTATTAAATAATTTTGTTTACATTAATAATCTATAATATATCTATATCTATACTATTAGTATTTCTGTTAGGGTTGTCCGGAGTGTTGAGATCTCGGAATCTGGCTGGGGTAATTCAGATTTTTTGAATAGAAATGGTCCTTAGTGTGTGGAGGGTGGAAACGAATGAAATTATATAGATTTTTATTTTATGGGGTTTTGAGGTCCCCAATTCCCCATGTTATATTTCTTTTTTAGTAAATATTTATTAGTAAATATCAACGGATTTGTTTGAAACTCGACAAATAGTTGTATACCATTAACCCAAAGACCCTACTGATTTTGGGGTTCGGGGCACAATATATGGATTTGGGGGGTTAAAGTGGGGCAAGAAATAAAAAAATCATAAAAATCGATGTGGGGTATCAAAAAAGGTAATATTATGCTGATTTCAAAATATATTGGTTGTCTACCAAATTTTTGGGGGAGGAAGGGGGGGTTAAAAATTGGGGGTAAAACATTAAAAAATCCATGAGATAGGCCGGCGGGATGGCCGAGTTTTACAAAGCGTGCACCGAGGCCGTAGGGCGAGGTGCTTGGCTCGCGAGCGTGCCAGGGGGTCTGGGGACGAAGCCCCCAGCTGGCGCAGCTAGTAATTAATAATAATATTTAATAAATATATTATATTCAGTTACTTTGCTACCAGCTGTTTAAAACATTGTCAGTCCAAAGAAAGAACTATAATTTCTCAATGGAGAACTATATTTAATAAAAGTTATTAATAATATATTTTGGTTTGCTGACTAAAAACAGAAAGTTTAATTTTTATTAAATTAATTTATGTTTTAAATTATAAATCGGGATTCAAGGTAGTTCGTTACTTCGTCTAATTAATTAGCATAGCCATTTTACAATGCAGATTTCCTTAAACTGGTGCGGAAGTCACGTTAAGCCGCTGGTCTTTGTATTTCCATTGGTCATTAGGCTATTAATTAATGACCCATTCTAAATAAGAGTCGGCCTTAGTTTGTAACAAGACTACACCTCATAACTCATTACTACCACTCATCACACTCATCCTTCACCACATATTTGCCTTAAAATACCCTCATGAGTGTGGTCGGCATCTCAAATAGTGATTTACCTTAAATTAACTAAGCAGTCAAAATACAACAAACGCGTAGCCCAAGCTCTGTCGTGGATCCTGATTTAACGGGGTTAATTTACTCATGAAGTGCCCTTTTGGGGAGGAGGCGTTTTCCAATAAAAAGGGGGTTTTATACCGTAGGTGAACATGTGTAACAAAATTCAACAAAATATGTTCCACCTTACCAAGATGGTGATGGAAAGTCGTACATCTAGTCTGTGTGGTAGAAACCCCCCCTTTTCCGCATTCTGATCGCTGTACATCTTTTCTCATCGATGTATTTACAAGGATCGTCAAAACCAGTTTTACTTGAGAGGTATTCATTCGATTTACATGAGAGGAGAAGTGACTTGTGTTAGAATCCAGGCAAGTGTTACTTTGAGAAAAGTAAGGCGGGAACATGAGCTGTTCTCACATCATTTATCTTGCTTCAAGACTTACTTGACTTAACTCCTGTAGCTCCTATCTGGAGCAAAGAGCCTCGACAAAGACTCGCCAGCGGACTCGGTTAGCAGCCAAAGCCTTCACTTCTCCCCATGTTTTGCAAACTTCGTCCTCGACAGTTCTTCTCCAGGTTACTCTTGGTCGACCTCTTCTTCTGCTTCCTTGGGGATTCCAGTCCAATGCCTCCCTTTCAATTGCGTCTGGCTCTTTTCTTAGGGTATGCCCGATCCACTTCCATTTGCGTTTCAAGATTTGCTTGTCTATCTTCTCTTCATACTCACCTCTATCTACGTTACATAAGCTACACACATAGCTTTTACATATTTCCTACCTAGCACAAGGTTTCGAGAATGTAGTTCAGCGACGTTTTTAAGTAGAGTAATATGTTACTTTACAGTGTTATACATTTTACAAGCAACAAGTTTGCGAGTATCTTGCTCGTATCGTAGGGTAAGTGATAGTTGGTAGAATTAATTATTTAAAAATTTAACGTACCCTGAGTTTTTTGTCAGGTGGCCAAATTATGTTTTCGTTTGGGCTCACATCCTCCCAGCTAGTTGAGTTTTAAATATGAATGCTATACTAAAGGTTTGTAAGTAAGGCTATTAAGGCTAGTAAAAGTTATGAATGTTGGTAGGAACGAAGGAAAATGTCGGAATGTTAGTATTTGCCTGTTACAAATAATAATAACTCTTTATTACAATACATTTTCATGTGTTTAACAATAACAATAAATTATAATGAAGGGATTCTTCCGTTGTTAATCTTCTTTGATCGAATCACGCTTATTTTCCAATTTTTAACTTTAAAAAAATCTTTGGTAGAATAAAATGTATTTATGGTTAATAACCTTTTCAATTTTCTTCGAAGTATATGAGGTTAATTTTCATTTTTCATTTGGTCCGGTAAATTGTTTAAAACTTTAGTTCCCACTTCATTTGGAAGAGTTTCAAATAGTTTTGTATTATGTTGAGAGCTTTTGTAGTTCATGTGGTATCTGGTGTTATGGCCGTGAATATCAGGAACTAAACTTAATTTAGACTTAAATTTTGAAAAAAAAACTGCAATTTCTAGCAACTATATGCATGGGAGTGTTAAAATATTTAATTAATAATAATAATCTTTATTTCCGGACAATATAAAATTGTGTTGGAACATTAACAATAAGAAACAACAAGAAAATATATGAAATATATGAATTCGTTAAATAAAGGTATGCATGATTCTCTGGAACGTATTCCTCCAATTGTTCGAATAGCTTGTTTTTGTAGATAAGAAATTCGTTGAAATTCTTGCTTGGAACAGCCTCCCCAAATGGCGATTCTATAATATAGATGAGGATGGATGAGCCCGAAATAGGCCGTTTGAAGAACATGCATTGGAAAATGTCTCGCCAAATATCTCAATGCATAAATGTTAGAAGACAATTTCGATGATAAACTTTCAATGTGTACTTTCCATGTGATTTTATAATCTATCTAAAGTCCGTGGAATTTTCTGTAGTCCACTTCTTCTAAAAGGCCCTCCCCAATAAAAACTTTAGCTTCCTCTTTTTTCAATAGAAGATAAGGAAAAATTTATAATATATGACGTATTATAATACGAGTATTTTAGAGAAACAATATAATCAGACACAGTTTACAAAGTTCTAACTCTTTACAGTAGGATTTTTACTCGCATGAAATGCTTAAGGGCGTTTAGCCTTTATTCGTCTTCGACCGTTCAACTATTTATCACGGGTAGAATCTGTAATGAATTTAATCGAAGCGGTTTCAAAAATTGTCGACGGCACTGCCGTGAATCCGACAGAATTTTACACTATTTTTCAACTAGCGTTTTATTTAAAGTATCGTTGTATATACTATACAGGGTGTCCCATAAGTAAAGTGCCAGACACTGGGAAAAGGTTACATGGGTCAAAATAAAGAGAAAATCAAGAATAAAAATGTTTCCAAAAACGCTTAGTTAACCAGATAGTTGCCATTTTATATTTTTCACTAATTAATTATTATCTCCCACACTATTTATTGGATTTGACTCAAACTTAACATAAGTTTGTATCTAAGTAAGACCATTTATGGAAAAAATTACCAGGACGATCTAACTTATCATTTTAAAACGGTGGCTATTTTATGGTAATTTTAGGGTATTTTCGGCGTTACACCTTAAATAGCGAATAAACGGTGAGTTGAACGATAAAATGTCAAATTGCCACCTTATTATCTTGATTTTTGCCACGATTTCCACTGAAACTTGATTCTTAATTGATTTTTTGACTTTGGTGTCAATAGATAGATAACAAAATTATCTACAAAACGGTACTCTTAAAATTTTTTCGTAAAACTCACCGTTTATTCGCTATTTAAGGTGTAAAATGCCCTAAAAATACCATAAAACAGCCACCGTTTTAAAATGATACATTAGATCATGCTGGTGAATTTTTCCATAAATGGTCTAACTTAAATACAAATGTATGCTAAGTTTGAGTCAAAGCCGATAAGTGCTGTGGGAGATAATAAATAGTTAGTGAAACATATAAAATGGCGAGTATCTGGTTAACTAAGCGTTTTAGAACAAAGTTTTAGTGTTAATTTTCTCTTTATTTTGACCCATATAATCTTTTCCTAGAGTCTGGCACTTTACTTATGGGACACTCTGTATACCTTTCCTCAGAAGATTTTGGCTTTGGAGCAGTGGTTTTTATGTTACAAAAAGTAAAAACAGGAAAGTAATTATTTTTAGCAAAGTTAGTTAAAACCGCAAATCTTTGTTTACGTTATTGTACTCGTATATCAGTTTGGTTTTACGTTCCACTAAAGTTATTAAAACATTACAACTCTTCAAAAAACCTTTTTGATTTTAAGAGTTTGCTAAATATACGAATAAATATTTCAAGGGCAACGAAGGTTTCGCCAAATTTTTGTAAACAACTACCACAAGTAAATGATGAATTGTATAACCATAAAATAATTATAACAAGTTGCAACAAGATTATAACAAGTTCAAACATTCCTCAAACCGATGGATGGCGCGAGGAGGAGAAGAATATCTTATTTTTTGGCATCAGCTTCATATGTCACCGGATGTAATGCTGTGTGGTGTCTTTGGAGCTCCGTAAAAGATCATTTTAAATCTGTTCAGTGTTCTTATCATTCAAGAACTCAGGGTTCAGATAACGGCAGCAGTAGACTCTATCAGTAGTTTGTCTGCAATAATGATATTAAATATGTTCTTTCATTTTGAAACGCCCTGTACTGAATACTGGGACCGCCTCAGCTACTCGGGAGAGCGTCGTTGCAGAGGTTTGCAGGAAGTAAAATGGATACTTTAGTTGCTATTTGGCGAAACAACTATTTTGATGAAAGATAAACATATTATCTAGGTTTGTCTGTAGTTCATTTTTCAAAGTGTATTTTAGTTTGTATGCTATTAGTTGTTATGCTGCTTAGTTTAGGAAATATAGAGTGTTTTTAAGACCTTATTTGAGAAACTAAAAATAGTTTTATCAGCAATTCAGCAAAAATATAATCTCAGGCAAACACAGATGAATCTTTCTCTTTTCATAAAAATCAACACATCCGAATTCAACCTTCATATAAGAGCGCTATCTACTTTCTAGAAACCCAAGCAAGCAGAGGGTTTGTTTCGTGCGCGGTGTCATGTGCGGACGAATTCAGCTTTTCTAGCTGCGGTGACCACGTAGGCGGACCCTTAATAAATCTTTCAGTTTGCAAAACCTCAAATCACGCAATTCACAAGACAATAAACCTCGTTCCCATTAGACTTTCAACCAAACCCTCATTGCTCATTCGCCACTTAAGTATAACAAAAAGGTGACATTCTTATCATTTCAATGGAAACATTAACCGCGCTCCCCCCTCATGGTAGATGATATGGGATATTAAATGCTAAAAAGCAGTCAAAATTCAATTTCGCCGACTCGGTCGATAAACTGCGTTCTATTGTGGTAAAGTCAATTAGCAGGGCGAACTGCGCTGTACGTGCATCCACTCCGTTCCGCCGTGACCCTGTCATGCTCGGTGGAGCAGACGCTATAATGCGTTATAGACTTCATCACAGGCTGACTGACAGCAAGGCTATAACTCGCTAGCTGGAAGTGGACACTTGGCCTCTCTCCAGGAGGAAGTGGAACTGTGGTGCTATAGTATTGTAAGATGATAAGGAAGACGAAGACAAACATTTTCATTCTGCTAAAAAGAATGACGATCACGAAGCTCTAAAGTAGAGTTCATTCGACAGTCGTTTCAGACCGTCGTTCAAAATTTTGAAAATTTTGACTCCATTTTAGACTTGATTAGATTGATTGGGAATGTATGGTAGACCACGTGCACGTCAACCCTTTGGTTTATTGTGCTGTTCTCCTATTTATACCCAACCCCACTCCCGTTTGCTTACAAAGCTCGAGGATCACGCTGCCCAATTCAGATGGATGTACCTTCTGTCACTTACGAGCTCCCAGAAGACTTCTTCTCCTGTCCTCGAGGGACTCGCAGTCGCTTTCTCTATACCTTACCACTAAATTTTCAAAACTTCACTTCTTTCAATTCAAAATTTGAAGAAGTGACATTCACTCATACGAAACTATAAGAGGCGTGGAGAATTACCGCACTGGGAGACACAGAACGGTAACCCATGAACGTTTGCCTTCTCAGGTAGGAGTTCAACTCTTCAACTGGTTACGTAATTCGATCAAAAGTGCACTACGCTAAAGGTATTCAAAACTCGCTTGAAGGAATTTTGATCACAGAAGCTTTTCATAACACAAACGAGTTTATGGCAAACGACTGGGGCTGCACGTGAACGGAGTACAGACCAAGGGGTGGAAAACATTCGAATGAATGAAATCGTACGTACGTGTGAATGCAAATACAATATGTTCTGGTGAGACTTCGATGGGTAACGAATGTAGAATTATAGAAACTTATAACACAGGACATTGACGGTTGTATAACATGTATAACTTTGCTTTACGCAAGAACATATGTATTTATTTATTAATATAAAAATTATAAGGATGGCGGAGACACAGATTATGAAATATCTGTTGGAGCGGTTCCTTCTGTTTCAGGAACTACTGGATTAATCCATGGCCAAAAATAGAATATCCATACTCTAGAATAGATCGGCTTTGGCCGAATCACTTTGAATATTTCTGTAAATGTGGGGCGCTGGGGAAACTAATATAAATGTATGCAAATCAATAACAAGATAGATTTAGCATATCATTTTAAAGCTCTGATTACCCAAAAACGGGATCTGTAATTTTTTCCAAGATTTGGAAAATGGTAGCTACCACGTCGATTTAGCTGCTCAATCAATAAAACAAGTTCTGGGCCACCATTTTGAACGTAAGTTTTTTTAATAGTATCAACGAACTTGTGTTATTATTTTTATACCCTTTCAAATAAGGGTTTAAATGATGGGATAAAATAATTATTTCAAAGGTTCACCTCCCATTACCCCTAATATGTTTGGGGGTAAACAAAATACGCCAAAACGTACTTC
This sequence comes from Matsumurasca onukii, assembly GCA_018831715.1. Lineage (NCBI taxonomy): Eukaryota > Metazoa > Arthropoda > Insecta > Hemiptera > Cicadellidae > Matsumurasca > Matsumurasca onukii. Next base: position 2,259,264 of record CM032058.1, on the reverse strand, counting down.
AGTGGACTTTTAATACTTATGCCAAAGCACGTTCAAAGATTTCCAGTAATTCAGAAGTTAGGTGGGGGCGGACCTTTTGGACACCTGGTACTGGTTAATGGGTGTTGTCCATTGGTTATTTACTGTCCATTGGTATTGGAGAAATGAAATGTATCGGGAGTAATGGACGTACTTTCAAGGTACTCTCTTTCAAGGTACTCTCTTTCAAGGTACACGCCGGCGGGCCAATGGATACCCCCACCACGTTGCCTTATAAGTGCTCTGCGTTTCTATTAGCCTGGCATTGGTCTTGGTTAAAAAGTCTTTTATTTATCGGTGTGTGCTTTTTACAATAAGATGTCAACTCTTCCTAATCTTGTCCTCTACCTATCGAGTAAGTATCCACGAAATTATAGTCAGTACTACCCTTTTCAACCGCTTAGGAGTAATAACTATAAATGTACAGCCAATACATCTTCTGTATTGTTCATATCAAGAAAAACCTGGATAACTACAACTTTAGGGGTGAACTGCATAGTTGCAATACACAGTGTAGGAGCCAGCTTGATCTTCCTTACCATCGGTTCAGCAAAACAGCAAACAGCTTTTCTTCACTGGCCATTAAGCTGTATAACTATCTACGTCCTTAAATTCGTAGTCTACTTTTATAGCTGAAATGTCTCGGGAGCTAAAGTCTAGGCCCCAGGCCCCTTTACTCCATCACGGTATTTTTTGAAAACCCTGATTCAGTTTGGACATTATGATCCACCGCCTATATGTAAATAGATAATTTTTGGTATCGATTTTGACGCAATCTATCCAGGCATGACTAGTCAAGCGATGGTAAAGGTAAAGGTATCAAAAATCACCTGTAACCCAGGTGATGGAGTTCTGACCCCTCTTTAGATAACGCCACGAATACCGGGTCCCGGCCCCACGGGAACCTTCCACCATTGACTTTCCATGATGAAAAGTCAATGCTTTCACTAACTACTTCCCTAATGTTTAAGATACAATAATTACTGATTACCGTTTATACAATGCATAATATACGTGTTTTAGATTAAAATCATTGATTTTAAATGTATGTCAATGTTAAAAAGGTCATTGACTGAGAGACGGACACTTCGGCTTTTACTAGGTAAGTGTGGCAATATTCATTATACAGTATTAATTTACTACTATGGTTAACCTGGCAGCCTAAAATTAATAAATCAAATCAAATTTCAGTATTTTTTCTTAAATATAGAATATATAGTCTGTCTATTATTTAGCTTACTAATTTATTTGTGTGAACAGCTTAGATAGTACTAATCAGCGAAGATATATTTGAGGCCTATATGGTATGAGTTGTTCTGTGGTATTGGTAACGGATGATGTCATATGTTTTGACAAGGATGAACTAGGAACTAGGAAACATCAAACACATGCTAGCAGAAAAACATTTTTACGTCTGTATTTACATAAATCATTCGGTTATGTGTGATTAGTGTTTACTTTTGATTGTACGTAGTTTTAGAAAGCAATTCGCCCTGTCTTGTTCAATCAGGAGTTCTTGGTTTCGTCTGAAGCTGAAAAATGGAAGAAAAGGTATAATTCAATTGCATTGTCCATATTAATTTTTATCACAGAACACAAAGTCATCTCTGTTTTATTCATTATAGGTTAAGTTATCCACAGTTTAGATCGTGCTAAATTGTGCCTTAATTTGCTTGTTTACTGTTTAGTCTCTTCAAGCCACTTTTAAATAACACCTAGCCAAGCCTGTAACTTTTAAGGGCTCTTGGTTGCTTGAAACTTTGATTTAGCCTTTGTTTCAATGGGCTCTTGATGGCCTAGAATCGTTCTTCAATGCAAATGGTTGTAAAGAGAGACTAGTTTACAATGGTATATGGGATGATCATCTTGCCCACTAACGATGGGAAATGTCCGCAATAATAGTTTAAACTGTGGTACATAGGACGCAGAACATGGTTGATTTCAAAGGGGGTGAATGGAAATGAAACAAGTTCTTGGAAACTTTTATACAAGTGGACACTGGCACATGTATCGTGTTTTACTATATGAAACATGCAACCTAAACCAACTACTTAAGGTTAATCTATCCAACCGACAGTTGCAACAACTGTATTTGACTGCATCACCCTGGTAGTATCGTGAAGTAGTAATGTGGAATGATATCATAAGGCAAGACTCGACACTACACATTTTACGCTTAGTTGTTATTGGTTGTTTCAATATGCTTGGCTGTATGAAAAGCTTAATTACACTGGAAAATTAACGCTGAATAAAGGTGAATTCAACAGAATACAAACTTAAAATTAAGTCAAGGGGATATGAATGAGGAGTCAGCACAACTTCAAGTTACCACCATTTTGTATCATATAATGTTGTTAGAATTCTGTAGCCCGAATTTAATTTCATATTGACTGTTATATCCAAGAACTTAAATTTAGCCAGCCTTTCTGAAATCTGAAAACATACACTTTCAGCTGGCACCATTTTTATTGAATTTGTCTATGTTAGCTACCTGTATTCTAAGTGTAACTACAAAATGCCCTTATAACTTGTAAAAAGTTTCATTCATATCTGGCTATGGGCTCTGAAGTTATCTCAAAGGCTAAACTGCTTATAGCTAGCGTTTTGGATCCCTGTATTATTGCTTTTTATAGCCTATTGAATTAAATAATGAGTTTTATAAGTCTACCGGCACTAATATAATTGGTATTTTCAGGATACAGATACCAAGCAAAGTGATGATGATAAAAATAAAGAGAAACCTAAAGATACAGATAGGGAGAGGGTTTACAGGGATATAGAGAAAACTTGCTTGTGGGTTGATAGTTTGGACAAGTCGTCTTTAATGCGACACCTCAGAAAAAACAACCAAAACCCTAATGGCACCGCAGACAATCTGAGAAGACGACTGAAAACATACTTCAAGAAACAACACTTGGCGTCTGCTAATATTTTGACTGATGTGAAAACATTGTTTCCTTTCTACATTGTCATAGATTTTGAGGCCACCTGTCTTGAAGAAAACACGGGTTTCCAGTAAGTACTAACATTGTTATCTTTAGTTTAAGTTTTTTGTTTAACCTGAAATTTAGAGTATTGGTAAATTTGTCTTATTTAACAAGGTGAAGTTAGAACTACAAAATCCTCTTTATCGTTCAACCTTGAACTCTATCTAGCAGAATTGCATATTCACTTAACGAATTATTAGTGGTAACTGAAGAGATCAAACCCCCGCCACAGGAGTGATGAGCTCCAGAGTCACATGCATACCACCTTGACACAGATCCACTAGAGAGTGGGCCATGGGTGCTCATACAAGAGTTACTCTGCTCTCGAATTAAACGCTTAGACTATTTTTGTCATGGTAAAAGTATGCTATAAAAAGAGTTATAGCAGTTCCATCAAAAAAGGCAACACAGCAAATGTTGAACTGAGAGTTCTAATACTGCTAATTTAAATGTGTAGCTTCGTCAACAATAAAATTGCATTTTGCAACTTGAAAACAACGATAGCACAGTCTATTAGGCATCATTAAGGACTCAATTCTCACTGAATTAACATACGTAAGTCAGTTTTGTAACACCGGAGCCCAAAGCTTATGAGTCTTCAGCATACACTCTTCTGGGATGTGCACCTATGTCACAAACCCCTATCACTGTCAACTATGGCACTGTTATAGGCGTGCGCACCAACGTTGTATTAAAGTGAGCTACTAAATAATGTTCAAAAATTACTAAACAAAAATGTACTCTATGGTATTGTCACTGTTGATTTTCCTTGAAATCCTTTTTGATGATGCTCGTAAATCTGAGATCTGAGGGTAGCAAATTTCAATCAAGCACTCAATATTTATAACTAATAGCGTTAATCTCCAGTATATGTAATATTTTACAGGCATGAAATCATTGAATTCCCTGCGGTGTTGGTGAATACGGAGAAAATGACAGTGGTGGATCATTTCCAATCATTTGTGAAACCAGTTCTCAATCCACAACTCACGCCCTTCTGCACGAAATTAACAGGCATCACCCAGGTACGTAAAAGGAGTATGTATTGTTGCTTCCCTAAAGCACTCCTTTTAGTTTGACAAGAATATTACTGCAGCACAAGAATTCACATTTTATTAGTTCCAAAAGACACCCAACAAAATTAAAACAACTAATTTGCTTAATTTTGTTTCTTTTTTAGGAGCAAGTTGATGAGGCAGATGAGTTTCCTCAAGTATTGCAGAACTTTGAACTTTGGCTGGCAAAACACAAGTTGGGGACTAAGAACAAGTTTGCAACAGTAACGGATGGACCATGGGACATGGGGCGCTTCCTGTTTGGCCAGTGCGAAGTGAGTTGCCTATTTAGTATAGACCATGGATCGCGGTGCCAAAGGATCTGAGGGGTCAACTGACCTCGGCTAGAAGCTTGAAGAGTCAGGGTGGTCAGAGAAAAGCTTTGAACAATAATGTCTAAAGTCACATAAGTATATAAAGCTAATTTCTGACTGATAAATAAGTAAATGTGTTAGACTTCTAAATGTTATCCTCATGCAATAAACCACGCTAACACTGTTCGTCTGGCATAGCAAAAGCTGGGCTATAAATGCAATAACCGCTATTGAGATCCAAGTTTCTTAAATCAGATACCCTAATAAAGCTTAGAGCATGTAGTTCAGGCCCAGTTCCCCAAAAATCTCTCTGATTCAGACTATTGTAATCGTAGCACAATCTCAAGTCCAACACGCCAAAAATCTTAGTGCACTTGAAGATGAGCCTTATTATGAGAGATTTACTCATATGTTGTAACTTTAGCAAAATATTTGGATTACTTTGACAGATATTTAAGGTAATTAGCCTATTTATTGTTGAAACCTAATAAGTGCTGCATTCTAGCGGTAGAATTTACAACTATTCAGCCGCTTCTTTTTTTTTGTACTGTCTACGCCAAAGGCATTTTAATTAGAGACTAAACTTTAGGGTTTGTGGGCATCACAAAATGCTTTTTAGGAAATCGAACCTGCGACCTTGCGCTTTGCAAGCCGTGACCCTACCCACTGAGCCACCGACGCCGGTAAAAGTTAAAAGCTGAATAGACTTATCAATTAACAGTCACAAAATCCATTATGTTTGTGTTAGTGAGGCCTGGGTTAATATAGTAGTAAGTAGAGTACAAAAACTTTATGGTTAGAAATATTTTTAATTGTATTTTTTTTGCAGATATCTAATATTCCATACCCTTGTTTTGCCAAAAAATGGGTAAACATCAGGAGATGTTATTCGTCATTTTACAAATGTGACAAGGTAACTTTTTACTATAATTTCATTCATTTGTCTCCTAAGTTGCATGGATACGTCAATTCAATATTGCAAAACACCCTTGTTTGTACGAGGGCTATCCAGAAAGTAAATTACGTTTTGGAATAAAAATGCTACAAAAAATAGGAAATGATATTTATTATATACATTTGAAAGCCACACTAAAATACTACATTTCTACAGAATCGCCATACAAATTTAGACAATTTTCATACCGATGGACAAGCTTTAAAATTTCTTCGTCATACAATTCTGCCGCTGGTTCCATCAACCCTTTTGTTACTTCTTCCTGCGCGGCCGTTCATCATCGTCAGAACGCTGTGCGTTGCCAGCCACTTCTTCAGCGTTGGGAACAAGTGGTAGTTGCTTGTTGCAAGATCCGGACTGTACGGTGGATGAGGAAACAACTCCCACTCGTACAGTCACCATAATCTTCCTTATCGACATCGTTTGCATGCATTTTTTTGTTTCTGAGGAAATTTGTGTGTCCCCACTGCATTGACTGCAATTTCGTCTCACAGTTAACATGTTTCACCCATGTTTCATCACCAGTAACAATCCGATTAAGTAGTGAATCGCCATATTTGTGGTAATGGTCCAAAACGTTAACGCTGCACCCATTCGCTGATTTTTGTGATTTCATTAACTTTTTCCGCAAGTTCGGCATTCGCCAAGCTGGGTCTTCCACTCCTTTTTTCTCGCGCACATTTGTTCGCCATTTTTAAAGCGAATGCTCCATTGACGCACTCCACCTTCAGTGAGGGTATCTTTTCCGTACACTTCACAAAGCTGCCGATAGATTTCAATCGGTTTACAGTTTTTTGCAGCCAAAAACCTTATTACTGCACGCACTTTACAGCTCGCGGAGTTTTCAATTGACAAAGACATTTCCAAGCAACACTGTAACGTAAAAATAAAGAAACAGACCTGAGAGTTGATCGGCTAGATGCAGACTGAACTGGGGAACAACCACATATCAAGATGGCCGCGCTAGCTTCGCCCCTAGCGGAGGTAACCGAAAACGTAACTTACTTTCTGGATAACCCTCGTATATAAAATGATATTTACTAAATTTTCAAAGCTTACTCTTAAAATATTGGTTCTCCTTCACGTTTATACTTATTTATATTTCAGGTTTTTCCTAAACATAAAAAGAAAATAAGTAAGCAAAAATTCAAGGTAAGATAATTTTGTATTCGTGCCAGTACACTAGAGTCCCGCTAATCCAGACTTATTGGGACGGACCCTGTTCAGATCAGCGAAAATTCGGTTTAAGCGGATTTTAGGGCATATATTGATGCATTCATTTTATATTGACCGTATAAGGTCATGTGTTGAATTAACATATGCAGATATGATGAGCAGTACACAGTTGGCTGTGGCAGTAGGGCTTACGTGCGTAACAATAGGACACTGACCTTTCCACCCCAACCTCCGCACCCAGGCCTTTACAGTATTGTCATCCGTTCTAAAAACAAATGATGACTCACCGTTTCGTACTGTCAGTGTGTCGCTTGCTACCCCACCGAGTGGATGTGTTTTGTTCAAAGCTATTGTTTAAGTGTCTACCTGCATGTATAGCGTGTCGCTGTCAGCGCTGGTTCGTTATTGAACACATACAGAATGACATAACTTAGAAAACTAATTTCATTTATTTTACCTACTTGACAGTTTTATACGGTTTTCCCCCCAACAGTGTTCGGATTAGGCGGATTTTCGGATAAATGGGGTTTGGATTAGCAGGACTCTAGTGTATATTTTTTAATGCCGATAGTTTTATGGTTCACAACAATGCATTGTTTTGGCATCAGCTTACTTTAAAAAAACTGTTTCATACAATCAACTAAAGTGCTTCAACTTGTCTGTAAAAGTTCAGTAGAAGATGTTCTTAAATTCCACGTTAGTAAAAATCACCTTCAACTGAAATATTTGTGGTTAAGTGGAAGAGAGGACTTTAAAGTCCTAACTTTGCCACCAAGACGTTTTTGATTACATTTCATATATAAGTGCAAATGTGTATGAGTCAAAATAGGTTGGATTTAATTTAAATCTTTGAATCATGATACAACAGACTCCCTCTCATCCGGGCCCTCGGCCGAACTAACCGGAAGTATGAGGAAAATACTTTTGGGGGCACTATAGAACTTTAGCTTTAGGTCTATATTAAGTCGTTTAATATTGTCAAAAAGAAAATACCATTCAGCTAAACCTTAAGATTTGAAACTAAAAAAAAAACGCTCAAATAAATATTCACTTACCGAAAAAATGTAGATGTAGCCAGTGTTTAGACCTCAGATAACTGGCCGGACTGTCTAATGGTTAAACAAGGAGTCTACTGTATTAGGAATTTTTGTCCTGAAGAGGCAATGTCCTGCACAGTAAGCTGGAGATACAATTTAGAGCTGGAAAAAATTTGAGTGGTTAAAATCCTAACCCCCTTGAAATGTGTTACTGGTAGGGCCTTGGTTTAAACTAAATTTCTGTGAGTAAATATTTGTGAAATGGGGTTCCCTAAATAGGAGAACAAGCGACCAGCACAATAAACCAAAGGGTTGACGTCATGTGGTTCAGAACCACATTCCGAATCAATCTAAATGTTTCAGAGAAGACTTCAGCTGATGCTAGAACACCTGGGCATGACGTTTGAGGGGCGAGCACACTCGGGACTTGATGATGCAAAGAACATTGCCCAGCTGCTGCTCAGAATGATCAAAGATGGGGCAGACATCAATGTCAACGAGCGCATCTCTGCCACCTCCATGAAGAAACTCTCCAACCCGCCACCTGTCCCCAACGATGAGAACGAAGCCAACACTTCAAATAAGGTAACTGGTGATTAAAGTACTACGGTTTTAGTAACATCATAAATAAAGCACAGTACAACATATATGTACATATTGGCACTATCGAGTGTTCCTCGATTGGTTAAGGTTTTGAGAGCACCAAGTTGTTGGAAACCACAACGTCGGTTCTACTCGACTGTCTTGAGAACCTCGTTAGCCCAGCTGGTAAAGTCTGAACAAAAGTTAGGAAACCTACTTTTCTCAGTCTGGCATATAGCTTGATTAAATTTCATGACACTGGTAATGTATCAAAATTATTATAGAGTGAGTTTTAGCTTTGTAACAAATTATTGCAACATCAGTGTGGCTACCCTCCAAGTAATAAATTCCTTTCTTTACATAATCAGACCAAACTGCCAGCCTTTCGGCAATCACCCTATTCAAAGCATGTTAACTCTGGAACAACTCAACTTGTTGAGATAAAAGTAAAGGTAAAGTTTGTCTAGTTTAACAAGGCTAAGTAAAATACTCTGAGAGTAGTAGTGTAGATTTTCCTGGACACCAGGTCCTTGCTGGGAGAATATTTACCCTCCGCGAAAAATCCATTACAAGTGGTTTAAAAGAGCGTTATTTTATAAATGAAAAAAATATACTAACAAAACAAAAACTTGTATATATTATTTTTTTGGGCTTCCTCTAAATTTTCATTTTAATTAATTAGAACATTGACCGGCGGACGCATTCAATTGTAAATTGTACTGGGTGGTGTAGAGGAAACGCATGTTTTTCAATTTTGAATTACTGGGACACAATGGGTTGAAAATAATGAAAACAAGTATTAAACGATAGATTTTTAATGCAGTTTTTGAAATTACATAGCATATTTAGGTTTGGAAAATAATATCTTTGAGAAGACGTCCTTCTTGCTGGATAGTGGATACAAATGTGGATCCTCTTCTGAAAATTACGGACCTCTCTCTAACATTTCATTCGACACGGCTTCAATTTCCTGACGAATGGAATTCTCGAGGTCTTCGTGTGTGCAAGGCTTGTTGATGTACACTTTTGATTTTAAATATCCCCACAAAAAGAAGTCACATATTGACAGGTCGGGTGAGCGAGGGGGCCAGTGAACATCACCAAATCTCGAAACCACATGTCCTGGGAACATTTGTCGAACCACTTCCATGGATGCTCTCGCCGTGTGAGCCGTGGCACCATACTGCTGAAACCAAATGTCTCTCATGTTTACTTGATGCCTTTCAAGATCTGGACGAAGGAAGTTGTTTAACATTTCAACGTAGCGAGCTGATGTAACAGTAACTGTAATTCCTTCTTCTTCAAAAGAATAATGTCCAACAATACCCAACTTTGAAATGCAGCACCACACTGTTACCTTTAAACTGTGCAGAGGTCTTTGGTGTAATTCTTGTGGGTTCTCCGATGCCCAATACCAACAGTTTTGAACATTGACATGACCGTCAAGATGAAAATGTGCTTCATCACTCATGAAGACTGTAGCATCGGGATCTTCCGTAAACATTTCATCCATTATGCAACAAAACTCTCTGCGCTGTACATAATCCCCTTCATTAAGCTTCTGGACAATCATTATTTTGTACGGATGGAACTTGAGGTGAAGGGAACGACGTGACATACCGAGCGCTACAGCATGTCGTCTAGTTGATCGTCTAGGACTTGTAAGATCTGCCGTTCTGTCTCGGTCTACATTTCCCGGTGTACGAACTGAACGGGGAAGACCAAGTAATTTCTTTTTCATCACAGAACCAGTACTTCTAACCGCTGCAACCCATCGGAATACGGTATTTCGATCAGGCACTGCACCTTGACGTCCAACTCTAAAATATTGACGGAAAAGACGTTGCACTGTGACTACAGAATCATTGTTTCTAAAAATTTAGTTGACAATAAACACACGATGTTGTACCCTCCAACGCTCCATGGCGACTGAAACGGCATTGCATGGGCCAACATTCGTTCAAAGTCAATACCCCCCTCCCGTCATCGCGTACTAGCGGTTCGAAAAACATTTCGTTGGTTTCATTTGGTTTCCACTGCACCACCTAGTATTAAGGCTACTGCAGTCTTCTCGCTACAGTAATGCAGGCTTCCTTTACTACCCACCACTGTGTTCTTAAGTACTTTTTAGTAAATTTAAAAAAACCTAGTAATGTACTGAAAATTTAGCAGGAATATGAAAGCATTACTGTGTGTTCAGGGTGAGAAGAGCTCGTGGCCGGTGATGCCCCTGTTTCCGCAAGAGCCTCTGCGCACGTATTCGCAAGCTCAAGGACAAGCGCTCCTCCACCGACGCTATCAACAGCCTCAAAGTCGAGATGAAGAGACACCACATCCAAGCCACCTAACCTAACCTAACCCAAACACAAGTTTTTATACTGTACCTACGTAAAACTATACAACAAAAGTTATGTGTTAAAAATTATATATTTATTTAATTTCAAATCAGTAAAAGTGGTAAATATTTTATGTGTGTTTTTTCTTCCTTTGAAGTTTCAAGTTCTTACCGGTGCTATTTTATGCTATTATAAGTTAAGTTGTATTGGTGCTCACTTCTAGGTAAGGATCAAATGTAAATTCACCATTAAACACAAGCTAACTTAATCTGAATGTATCTATCTACATATGAATTACAAATACCACATTGAAAAAACAATAGACAAAATTAAGAGGATGTAACATTCAGCCGCGGATTAGGCGATGCTGGACTGTTTTAAGACATCGATCGAAATTGAAAACTCTATTTTTGCAGATATCTCTCCCTCAAACTATCAACATTTGACAGCCTAGTTAGCAGGCTACAAAGTCAGCAGATAGCATCTACCTCTGTGATTCCGATAGAGAACTAGCAATGAAGTATGCTGAAGCCAACTCGTTTGTCTCCTAGGGCATCCGTACCCCCAGACCCCTCAGTGGTCTTCCCCTACAACCAGACCTCTTCTGTCGTAATACCCATGAGCTGCTACTGCTTGTTTCTCTCAAAGTTACCTGCAATGTTTGTGATCATTATATGTTTCGATTAAAATCTTAGCGTCAGAGATATTTTCCTTATATAATATTTGAGGCTAAAATTGATAGCAAAACCAGTCAGTATTGCTCACGGTTCATTTGATAAAAAAATCAACATGCTCGCAAGCCTTGAAAAAGACACAAAACAATAGTCTTGGTAAACTTGTTTAACTGTTTTTCTTTTCACTACTGCTCAAAATATGAGAAAATTAGCTTGAAACTAGAACAAACAAAACGTATACACATAACTATGTAACTTTTATATTTTTATTGGATTGTTTGATTTACATCTACATTAATTTTAAATTATAATAAGAAGCTAATTCCTGATGATAGAAACAATGAACTTACCTTTGGTAGTACCAACCTTCTGCTAAAGTCCTTTTCAATACATAGCTATTTTTTAAGTAATTTTATAAAAAAGTAAACAAAAGGCAAAAGACTGTTACAATAAAAGTTGAAAGGAAAAAAGTAACTTTAAAACTAAAAACATATACCGTACTGCTTTTGTCTTAACTTATGCCTAATTAATAAGTAATTTCAATTAGAACTTGATTGTTAGAATTCTTTACTTACCAGTAACACAGTTCAAAGTGTAAAATAGCTTCTGGATTTTGTATTTATTTAACTTAAAAGTTAACCCATTGCGGTCTCATTTTATTTATAAATTTTTGTAAAAAGCCACCCGTATGGGCTTCCCCAGTCCCTATAAGCAAAATTTCAGCAAAACCGCTCTCTGGTATGCTCGACGTGCATTACCAGTCATTGAACCACTCCTCTAAGTGCGGGATTTAGCGCCTCCCTAAGCTCAAAAGTGCCACTCCTCGCCTCACTGGATTTGATGAGCCATTTTCTTCAGTGATCCTCAGCGGTCATTGTGGCCCCCGCACCGAATGATTCAATGCACTAGCATTGCACCGTACCAGAAGCGCACCGGTGGGATTCGAACCCACGCTGTGACAGACAGAGGGCCAACTGTCCGTCACTATAACCACTAAACCAAAGGGCTGTTTGTCGTGGCTGTCAAACTCACACTTGAGTTGCCGAGAGTTGGGGAGGGAGTGGTAGTTTCGGTTTCTCTGCTAGGTGCCATTAGTGTAGCGTAGTCCTCGTGATATCAGAGACTGTTTCAACCGCCTCTCCACACCGCACATCCAAGCGCTAAAAAGCGTTTGTCGACCTATAGTCGCATTAACGAGACCTCAAAGGGTTAAAATATTCTTTAATACTACCAAAACTAAAATATAAATGCGAGATGTATTAGGTATGTTTTACTGCATTTCCTCAGGTTGAGCTCTGAGCTTATGGTGTTCTATAAAGAAGCGAATTGTTAAAAGTAAACAAAAACACTACTTTGACTCAATTATGGGGTCTGAAGAAGTAAATTTTCGGTTAAAAGTATAACTCAAAAACTTGAGTCGAAATCTGATTGCGATTTGTGAATCAACTTCACACAAGGAAGTAAGTGTTGGATTGTAATAAAGAAAAGCAAGCTATATATATACACACTAATTCCACCATAATTATAATTATTCCTCCAAATATCAAATACCAAATTTTAAAGTTACCAGATTATTTAGTGGATCGAGAGGAACCCTATCAAAATGTTTTCGTGAGTTCTGAAAGAGTCAAAATTTTAAACAAGAATCATTAAATTTTATACCAATCATTTGCATCATAAGCAAATTTCCTTTGCAAATATTGTTACTGTAATTTGCTACGAATACGTTCACAGCCTCGTCTGCCTCGATTTGGCCTTGGGCCTCAGCGTTACATGCTCTATTACTCGTATTACGGCTAACCTGACAGACTCAAGCCTCAGTAATATAAAATATCTTCATTTGTATATATTATTTTTATACACAAATGCAAACTGCGAATAAAATATTTGTTTTTACTAAGTAATTAACTTGAAGGTTTGAACAAAAACAAATAAAATATTCGAGTCAAAACTTAAAACAACTCAACTATTTCAAACCCTGAAACCTGAGCTTTTAATGTCTGCTGCGAGGTAGTGCACAGCACTTTTCAGTTTTGCTCAATTATTGAGTAAGCTATTTTACTCAAAACAGGATTTTAGTGCTGCAGGCTCAATTATTAATTGAGTGAATTTGACACAGGTATGTTTTAGTGAAATTGGCTCATCACTCATTAAGAGTTAATAACGCAGGGCATGTTAAGTAAAATTGGGAGTCAATTTTCAGTCAAAATGTTGGACTAAAACTTTACTGGTTTTTGTAAACTTCTTCGACAAGCAAAATTCCCTTCTTTTAATTACTGGTTTATACTGTACTTGCATTTCAGCTAAGATTATGTTATGATAGGTAGAGGGTAGATTGGGCATAGTAGCTGAGGCAGGAAAATCGACATAGCTGCGGCAGCCCAAGCACAGAGAGCGCTGCGAGCGCTACCACCTTTTGCCGTTTTTCTCACCCCTTGATTCCACATGCTCGAGTTTGTCCAATGTGACCAAATCGTGTGATTTTCGAGAACAAACAAACTTATGCGTGCAGTGGCTCTATTTGGTACTCAAGATAATTCCTTCACAGAGCTATCTGTGCTTGGGCTTCTGAGCTATGTTGATTTTCCTTCCTCAGTCATTGTGGGGGAACAATTTTCATGCCTCAGGCATCTATGCGCAATCTAAGAATAAGAATGTATTTATTTTCTTGATTATTTACATAATACATAATATACATACATCATCTAAATTAGACAATTTAAATTCAAAAATAAACAATGAAATATTTTACCTGCCAGGGCTGAATCTTACATCTAAATGAATACAGTATAAAACAACCTAGAGATAGCTTAACATATTATTGTGCAAGTAAAATAGACTAATAAAACTAATTTCAGTCTATGATGATTTATAAAACAATACAAGAAAATATAGGATCTCAAAGGCATTGCCTGTTTTGAGATTCCTTCAATTTCAGTTAAGAAAATACAGCGAAGGAGAAGTATGAATAAAAGTTATAATTAAAACAAGATCGGTTTTAATTTTTAGTGCCAAAATAATTTTACACTTACACAAAGATTTTGTGTATCCCTTCAAAACAATTATGCGAGCTCACTCCCCGACCAAGGCACCCAGCGTTCCTGGGCTGGACGCCAACACAGACACTGCCAATAAAGCAGCCGGTTTTCAGCCCGTACTGATCATGAATAACCAAGGACCGGAGAAGTGAGCATATTCACATCAAAACTCACTTGCAATACCTCTCACTATTGTAATATTGTGAACAAGAAATCTATATTGTTAGTTTCCAAAAGCCATCTCTTTAATTTATTCTGGAAAATGTGTCTGGTTAAAGAATATTTAATTAAGTCAGGTAATCTATTGAACATTCGAGGAGCATTAAACTGAAAGGTTCTGGTAAAGTAAGTTTTATTTGGTTTAGGAACTGGATAAGTATTATGGTTTCTCAGTTTACTTCTATAGGCAAGAATATCATATGTTTTACTTTTACTTATCGAAAAAAATAATTTCAGTACCTTAAATACATATAAATGTTTTAGAGGCAGAATTCTAAAATTTTTAAACAGAGGATCTGTATGCTCAAATTTGTTTTTATAAGACATTACTCTTAATATGTGTTTCTGTTGTATAAAAATTGAATTGAAATATTTCTTATACGTACTGCCCCAAATTACTATACCGTATTCTATTCTACTTTGAACCAAGGAAAAATATAAAATTCGCATTACATTTTGACTACATAAACCCCTTAAAAAATAAAAATATCTCAAAATGTTGTTCAATTTGGCTTTAAGTTTATGTGTGTGGACTTTCCAGCATAATTCATTGTCTACATATACTCCAAGATATTTGATCTCATTTGTTCTCTCTACCATTGTACAGTGATCAGTCAAACACGTACCTACGTTCTGTCTCCCTAGACAGTCAGCACAAATATAAGTTACTTCTCTTAAGTGTACCGAAATATTTTTAAAACTAAAAGTGATAAATTTTGTTTTTTCTGCACTCAGAACCATATGATTTGCGGTAAACCACCACTGCAGCGCCTTTAAATCCTCTGCCATGACCAGTCTTATTGCTTCCCAATTTTTCAGTATAGCACAAGGCTGTATCATCAGCAAAAGATGTCAAATTGCCACGTAATTTAGCCTCACACAAATCATTTATGTAAATTATAAACAAAATGGCTCCTAATACAGAACCCTGGGTACACCACTCTTTATTTCTCCCATTTCACTCAATACTGAATTTATCTTGACACATTGTTTTCTCCCCATCAAATAACTTTGAAACCATTTATAATGTGTTTCCTCTAATACCGCATAAATAAAGCTTATCAAGGAGAGTTCTATGATTGACTGTATCAAACGCCTTTTTAATATCTAAAAAAAGTCCACCTACACATTCTCCCTCATTCAAGCCATCTTGAACTCTATTCATAAAATTTAATAATGCACTCTCTGTATTTAGTCCAGATCTAAATCCAAATTGATTATTACTTAAAAAACTAGTATTTTGTAAAAAATTTAGCAATCTGCGTTTCATTAATTTTTTAAATATTTTGGAAAAACATGACAATAAAGATATTGGTCTAAAATTGTTACATTGGTTTCGTGATCCACTTTTAAAGATAGGTATTACTACAGCATCTTTCAGTTCTGAAGGGAATACACCTGTGTAAAAACTTAAATTAATTATATACAATAACACGACAATTATTTTCATCTTTATCCTTTTCACTAAGTCTGTGCTTATTCCATCAATACCTGCAGCAGTATTATTTTTTAGTGAGTTTATAGTAAGAATTAATACTTGTGATCTACACACCATAACATAATCTTTGATTCCAGTGAACCTGTGAATAAGTTTTACAATTTTGCAACGTCTCGGTAAAACTGTCAGAGCCTGTATATTTGGACCATGACCCGTGTGTAGGTTACGTTGCGCTTGCTCGCCGTTGCTAGGGGTGAGGGGGCCGGGTGCCGCGCTCACGTGACGCGTACAGACGGCAGGTTGACGCGGACCAAGTATCAAGCATCAGCTGTTTAGTGCCTTTCCCGCCTTCGCGCCATGATCTAACATAACCTCCAACCCCTCATCCATACGCCATAGACGGTGAGTCAGCGTATTTATGTTTATGAATATCACATGTGTTCACAGCTCTAACGTGTATATATCACGAATTTCTTCAAAAAATGATTTTGTTTGTTTAATCCCAGTAGGGCCAAAATCAGAAGAACCTTTCTAGTTCAAGTTTTAACAAATTGCAGGATGGGTCAAATTATTATAGGTCACTTCTAATAGAAGAATAAAGTTTTGAAAAATGCTCTACACGTGTTTTGGCGTCAGGATCGGTGCTCATTTCATGATCCCGGGTCAGGGTCTTACCATGCTGAGAGCATGAATTAGAATATTATATAATTTATATATTCATACATTACATCGTAAATTTTTTCCAGACCCCTCTTTAACTCGAAGTTGAACGAACGAATCACTTCCAGTCGAAATTTACCCTTGTAACTTTGTAAGTTAGATTTTACTTAGCGTATCTCACAATGGTCAACGTGACTCGAAATTTTGCAATTGTTAAGACTGAGAGGTTTACAAACAACAAAATTGAAAATTATTGCATTACTATGGAATTAATTACAGTGGTGCACGTATATACAGTGGAATCACTTCAATCCCAGACTTCTGAGATATAATGATGTAAAGACATTTTATTACTGCACTTTGATAAGACGAGATCGTTGGTTCCCTAATCCTTTGTTAATTCGAATCCTTCTTACTCGCGAAAACTGGTAACTCAATTTTGACAAACTCCATTTTAACCAGGTCCTATATTGTACTAGTTCCATGACTCAAACCTTACCGTTTTGGCACTAAAGCATGCAGTACACATTAAATTACTAATACTACAAGTAGAAAACAAAATGAATATCTGCATAGTAAAGAGTTCTGCATAATAAGTTTACTAATAAAATTATATTTCAAGTACATTAGTATAGGCCAACACCTTTTTTACACCAGTTCGAAAGGTTTAAAATTGTTTTTGTGCTATTTAGCTACTTGAACGAAGCTTTGTATTATCTTCTTGTAAGGTTACGAACTTACATTCTATTTAATGGGTCTGTATATTTAAACGTAATTTTAAAGACACAGTTTCAATGTGACTCTAGATTATGTGATTTGCATTTTATACAGTGTACAATAAATGTGCAAATATAATTCTATTTCTTTTGCAAGGCAAATGGGTTCATTAAGCTTCAATATAATTACACTCCAACAGTTCACAGTGTAATTTCATGTTGGTGGAATTATTATTGTTTTTGGTATCTTGAACAAATTAATGAGTTATTTCAAATCACTATTTGAGATGCCGACCACTCTCATGAGGGTATTTTAAGGCAATTATGTGGCGAAGGATGAGTGTGATGAGTGGTAGTAATGAGTTATGAGGTGTAGTCTTGTTACAAACTAAGGCCGACTCTTCCTTAGAACTGGTCATTAATTAATAGCCCAATGACCAATGGAAATACAAGGTCCAACGGCTTAACGTGACTTCCGAACCACGCAGGTGATGGTCTGCTATATCTAAACGATGGTGGGAGTTGATGCAGGTATCATCAGATGATCACTGAGCCTATCTGAGCCGATTTGACCTATATCATCCTCTAAACCTGACCTCCATGAAGCTGGATTACAGGACCACACCACGAGTCCCAGTCAAAGCATTTTATAAGAGAAAACTGCAAAGGAATATAAAAAAGTGCATTTATTTATTTATAAATAAGTAGCCTAAGCCTGGAAATGGCTTATTTAGTAGCCTAGTAGTTGGTAGGCCTATAGTAGTTAGTAGGTTAGTAGTTGAGTTTCGTTGGACAGGTTCAAGTTTGGCGAAATATTTGTTGATCATAAACAGTATTAATAAAGTGTAGTTAAATTTAAACCCTGAGGCAACCCAATGAAAGCAGAAAAGGAGTTAATGGTAGTCGAAATCGGTTTTTTTGGGAGTAATTCTGTGTCGAGAAAACGTCACATCGCCTGAAACCTCGGTTGACCTCGTCGAAAACCCAGCAAAATCCTATTAACTATCAAGATTTTCCGCCACCATCGGCCGTTTGGCTGAACGGATTTTTTTGTGTATTGTCTACGCCAACGGCATTTTTATTAGAGACTTAACTTAGGGTTTGTGGGCATCACAAAACACTTTTTAAGGAAAGCGGTCCAAACCCATGTGCCTGCGCCGGGAATCGAACCCGCGACCTTGCGCTTTGCAAGCCGTGACTCTACCCACTGAGCCACGGACGCAGGCAAATTGTGTTGATTGTTGGTATAGGTAGTGTAATCCCAAGTTTATTTGTCATCGGATGATAAAGACAGTAGTTATGACACTGCGCACGTACTCACAAGAGCTCAAGGACAAGTCGTCAAGAAGAGACATCACTTGCAAGCCACATAACCCCCAAAACACAAGTCTTTAGTACTGAGGTTAAAACATTGTTACGTACGCTTTCTATCGTTTTTGAGTGAACCAAAAATTACACGAAGTTTCGGGATTTGGAATCTGACACCATCTTCAAGTGAAAAGTAACCTAAAACGTAACAAACAGCATCAGAAAAAAAGCTAAATGTGATCAGTGCGCGATTTCAATTTCAACAGTACTGTTGCTCACTACATAAAAATATCATAAATAAAACTTGTATATAGCATACACCCCAATTTTCATGGGTAAAGGGCCCCACAAAAGGTCATGATGTTTTTTGTTTACTTCCGATAAACGTATTTTGTGTTTATGTTCCGTCATGATCTTTTTTCAAATGTATAAGAATAAGAAGTAAATCTTTATTCATTTATTCATGATCTAAATTATATAAATGTCTAACAGCTAAAGAAATCAAAGACAAAAGTTACAGATTGAATTGGGACTCAATCGCAAATCTGAGAAGATTTTTACCTGGCAGTGAGGGATTCGGGTTCGAGTCTCGGTTCGGTCCACAAATTTTGTGTCTTCTAATTCCTATAACGTTTTTTGAGATTTGGTTAGGAAGCTCAAAACTACAAACAGTTTTGTTCTACGAGGATATGACGATCGACGTGAATGCTGAATAGCTCGATTTCCTACGACACCTGTACAACATTATTTATACAGGGTGTCCCATAAGTAAAGTGCCAGACTCTAGGAAAAGGTTATATGGGTCAAAATAAAGGAAACAATACAATTTTTGTTTAGCAAAATGTCATTTTCCCAGTTGCAGGAATAGCTTATCAGTTACCCGCCTGTAATACTAGGTTGTAGTCTAATCGTTTTCGCAGCGCTTGTGCTGCATCATCAGTAAGACACACTAAGTCACCATTTACACCTATATTAAAACTAAACACTATTGCTGGAATTAAACTATTTACACAGTTGTGCCTCGCGAACCACAACAAAGTAGCTTATATTAAAATTACCAGATGTTCGCCAAATTTTAATTTTTACTTGACGCAAACTAAAACAATATCTTTTTAAACAGGATGACCTCATCATTTATAGTTGCTATTTACGGTTTACGGTTTATGAATGGTACTAGGGAATTAATTTGACGTTACACCCTAAAATCATAGCGAATAAACGGTAGTTTCAAATAGGGTTAGAATTTTATTTTACAATTACCATAAAATCTATTGTGAAACAACAAAGCTTTACTCTGGCTACAGACAACTTTCCACCTTATTATCTTGAGGTTTGTCATTTCTAAATTCTCTGTACTTTGAAATAGGTAGATAACGAAATTCGCTACAAAACGGTATGCTCACACAAAACTTGCCGTTTATTTGCTATTTTGTACGATGCCTAAAATGCCACCGTTTTATGATACGTTATGTTAAAATAAAAAGAAAAATCTGAAGTTTGAGTCGAACCGATAAGTGGTGTGGGAGATAATAAATAATTAGTGAAAACTATAAAATGGGGAAATATATGGTTAACTAAGCGTTTTTGGAAAAATGTGTATTCTGAATTTTCTCTTTATTTTGACCCATATAATCTTTTCCTATAGTCTGGCACTTTACTTATGGGACACCCTGTATATTTTGTGGGTTTAAAACGCTCTTTATATGAGTATTTTGTTAACGTTTCGTGTGTGGTGCCTGTTGAGTTGAGGCACTGCCTACAAGCTTGCAGTTGTGTTAGTGTACAAGTATCGATTGTTGGGTCGATAGTCGCGTGCGACCTCAGCTTGAACCCCGCCCTCCCCTCGCCCAGCCATGCCGCTAATTAATTAACCTAACCTTTCCTCATACTTAAATTAAGAAACACAATTTTTTCTTATGTTTGTAGCTCTACCATCAGTTTAAAGCTGTATTGTTGGTTACTAAGTTAAGTTTTTAAATAGATTTATAATGATAATCTTTGTAGATTGGGAGTCACGCTAAAGATAATGGCATGGATTTTAAATGGATGTGGCAGGAAAATCAACATAGTTCGGCAGCCCGAGCACAGATAGCGTCGCGAGCTCTGCCATCTCTCGCCGTCTTTCTTGTTTATCCTATGTTTACTTGTTCAAAACATTTTAGACGTTAGTTCAAACTCTCAGCCCTCATTGCTTGATTGCTCAGATATAACTAGACTTATTTTCTTCCCCTTTCAAGTGTAACGGATCAAAGGAAAATAATAGTTTTGTATTTAAAATACGATAATTTAATTTCCAGCCTAACCATATCTTATTACGTTGACTTTAAAAGGGGTCTCTTTGTTCTATACTTGAAAATCGTAAATACTCTGCACAAAACAAATCAAGGAGGAGTTTCCTTTCGCTGTTCTAAAAATTGTGAATATGATATGATTTCATCGGATAAACATCGGATGTAGGCCTATATAAAATAAACAATTATTTTATTCGGATTAGAGTTTTTTAGTTTATTTTCATTTGAATAACAAACTTCCAATTTAAATGGTCAATAATGTTTCAGCAAGTAGAGTATGGCTGCAAGGCCAATTAATGTTTACTATAATGAAGATTTAAACCAAAGATCACTGCAACATTTCCAACAATAAAATTACTGATAAGCGCGTTCAGCTCAAATCTGAAACCGCGGCTCACCTTGACGTAAACTATACAACGTTTCCAATACCGGATATTTCCGGATATCGAGCTATTTTCAGCGCCTGTTTCGCGCGCATTCTGGCGAGCAATATAAAGTTAACCTCCGCGTAAACAATTAGTGCGTCACGATACTCTCACAGCACACCAGCAACTCTTGGTTTCTGGATTGTACTGTTCGGGCTTTATGTGGAAAAATGGGGTAGGCCTACCAGCTTCAAGGACAGGTTTTGCTCAAATAGTAGAGTCTGTACGTTTCTTCGTGGCGCTTGGTGAGGGGAAGTGAGGGGACAGAGTGGGGAAACAAATCGATGATTTCAAAAAGTACAGTAATAGCCTTTCCTATAAGTACGAGTGCCATGGAAAGACTAAACAGTTGGTTACCCCCACCCTCAAAAAACCCAGTTATAATTGGTTTTAGTCGTGAAGGTCAAGCGCCACGAAGAAACGCACGGACTCTATCAGGACTGACTTTATGCATGCATTTTTTAGTATTGACTGAGAGTACCCTGATTCATTCATCAAAACTTTAAAGAATTGCCTCCCCAATGGCTTTCCATAAATAGGTGTGATTCTCCGTGTAGGGAACTTTCTGTAGAATTGTTAGTAATTTTGACTCTTTTGTTAGGAAAACCTGATTAAAAGAACTGCCTCTTCATTGGCTGTGCATGGGTGAATATCATCACATTGACTGTTCTCTGTTACAGTTGGTTAGTCTGATTTACGGCTGTGATTGGTCATCCGCTGCCAGCTGTTCTAAGCCAGCTAATGTGCAATGCTTTAAACTTAGCTTTTTTGTGGCGTGTTTAACCTTTAGGCAAAGTAAAACTACTGTCTGTTTTGAGTATGAGAGGTATGGAGGGTGATGCACCTGGGTTACAATGTAATTAAGCAAAAATCGCCAAAATTAAATTTGGAACATACTTTGCTGAAGCATTCCCAAATCATCAGTAAAAAAAAAAAACCTATTAAACTCAAGCAAAGTTAATTTTAAACCATGGAATGGCTCTAAATTTAAATATTGGACTTATTTTTAAGAGTCATGTTTCAATAGCCAGTCTTTAGGCCAAAAATTAAGATTGGTTGGTCAACGTTTTCAAAACTTCCATGTCGGATTTTTGAAATGTTAAAATCACTCAAAACCCTGTAAATTACTTTTTGAAATAGTTTTCCATACATGGTCAAGTATTATTTGAAATAATCCCCTCGCATATGGTTTAATTTGTGTCAAAATTCTACACAAATTTGCTGTTTCATCCTCGAGGCAATTTACAACATGGATCGTATGACATCTTTACAAACACGGTGATAATGACCAAACCAGACAGGTTGTTGGTTTGAAATTGCGAGATCTTCACCTTTGAGTAAATTAAACAAATATAGTTTCATGTTGCTATGAAGTTAATCGGAAAAGCTTGGTAGAGCTCCTGATCATTTTTGACCACCTTATTTATCTGCCCAAAACATTACTTCACTGGCCAATGCCCTCCCTTCTCTTTTAGTAAACAAAAGCAAGTCAAGTGAAACTGTACACATTGGCTCACAAGTGGACATATCAAAGTTTCAGTCTCTCGACAACAGCGCCAGTAACCCTCTTAGCCACTCTCTATTGTCACTTCTTCTCGTCTATTGACGCTATGAAACATTCTGACCTGTGTTATAGGCTTTCATAAATTTGTTAACTGTTCACTCTTCTATCGAGGAATGAACTGCGCTGTACTAGGTTTAAAAATTATGAAAAGGGTTTTGTTGATCTTACTTTCACGTAGGACCTAAGGCTTAACGCAAATCAACATTGTCCGGTGTAATTATGTTTTTAGCCTCCATACAGAATTTGGGATAAATGTTATTAATTAAAAGGGGTTGAGTTGCACATCAAAATAAAGGTCGTCGTATGTCACAAAAGTGTTGAATTTGATGGAATTAATATCATTTTAAATTTTAAAGTTCTGAATGCTTAAACTATGACATTTTGGTAGAGCCAGCTGAGATTGATGAAGTTCAACTGAATCTTTCCAGACCGTACTCAAGTGTTTACGTCTGGTCACTAATATCGTAAATGGGGATCCACAAATTTGCCCTCTCTATCTTGGATAAGATATAAAGCTCCGAGACATTTTGATCTCCTGAATAAGGACATAAAGGTGCCCCTGAATGCTTATAAAGTTGTATATAAATGAGAAGTAAAAAGATGTTAATAGCGCAAGGTTACGACTCCTGCATCAACGCATTGATTTCATCGACTCGGTTTGACCTTCAACTTCTCCCTTCGTGAAACTTTTGAGGACTAAAATAGACCGGTATTTATTTTTAAACAGCTACCTTTTGTCGGTTAACTCCTGTTTATTCAAACAATGGACTTATTTAGCCACTTTAGTCCTAAAGTTATTATACAAATAAAGTGTACTATGCAAGCTTGACAAATAGCGCCTTCAGTTTTGTTAAGACTATACCCGCACGACGGCTATGTAGCTAGATCACCGACTGCGCCGTTACGTTTTGTCTCCAACAGCGCCTTTTTCAAAAATATATAACTAAATCACTATTTGAGATGCCGACCACTCTCATGAGGGTATTTTAAGGCAAATATGTGGTGAGGGATGAGTGTGATGAGTGGTAGTAATGAGTTATGAGGTGTAGTCTTGTTACAAACTAAGGCCGACTCTTCCTTAGAATGGGTCATTAATTAATAGCCCAATGACCAATGGAAATACAAGGACCAATGGCTTAACGTGACTTCCGAACCACACAGGTGATGGTCTGATATGTCTAAACGTTGGTGGGAGTTGATGCGAGTATCATCAGATGATCACTGAGACTATCTGAGCCGCTTTAGACCTATATCATCCTCAAAACCTGACCTCCATGAAGCTGGATTACAGGACCACGCCACGAGTCCCAGTCAAGGAGAGTCTGGTCCAAAGTTTACGCTTATAGTTATTAAGATATCGGTCAACTTTCATATCACTGTCAAAACTGCAATAAGCAGGAAAAGTTATAGGGCTTTATTTAATGAAAAAAATCAAAAACCACTTTTCGTTTTAATAAAAATGTGTTTAAAAATCTATTATTGAAAAGCTTAGTGTTACAATGTATAATCTGTGTGTTATTATTTATTGTAAAACTAATAATTATTGTTTCAGGTAGAAAGTAATAATTAGAACCGAGTAGTATTTTTCAAAAAATTGGTGTTTTGGGAGCTTTAGTCTTAACGATAATTTGTCTTAATAACGAAGAATATGTTTTACTTAGAATTTAACCAAAGCTCTCGTTGGTACGAACTACGAATGATATAGTCAGTAACTAGAATATTGTTCAAGTGAAATCAACTTATCTAAATAACAATAGAGCTTAATAAACAGTAATACAAACCAACGACACAACCGGAAACGTATGTAACTAGGCATTGTTATGTAATTGTGTTATTATTTGTACGAAAATAGGATTTTGACATAAAAAACAAGCACTTCAAACTAAGATAACTTAACTAGGTCCATTGAACTGATTAAAAACTGTTATCATTTTAAACACGAATTATTTTAATGTAAACATTTTCGTAGTAACAGCCGAAGTGCTTTTAATGTTTTACACAGTATGATATTAGTTTAAATATATATTGTTAGTGTCAACCTTTTGACACACAGCCAGCAAATGAAAAATCACAACTCAAGCAATAATGAAAAATTCACCATTTGCACGTAAATTAATAAATTACAACATCAAAATGATGAACACTAATGGATACAACTTTTACTTTTACCTTTTAACTGCTAAATTTCATGTTTATAGCTTTTTAAGGTTTGATTTTGTGTTCACAACTATGAAAATGTCAAGCAGCTAAGCCCATTGACTGTTTTTAGTTTAGTTGTTCATCGCTGGGGTTCGTGGTGAAATATATCTCAGCTGAACGTAAGTGCGAGGCGCAAATCCCTGCATCAAAAGTACATTAGACCCTTATCTACTAGTAATCTTTGACACCTACCCATATTTTGTACTTCAAGGTGTTGTGAAGAAACTGCTTTTCGTGTGGGAAATAACTGTACAACTTTAAATACAAAATAAAAATAGCTCAAAGTTAGTAAGAATGCCATTTTCGTTCTTTTTTTACAGTGGTATTTTTAAAATTTCTGGAATACTGGTGAATAATTAATTGAATTTGCAGAAGCCTTACTTACTGCGTGAAAACTTAGTAATAATTGACGTAACCTTTCCACGAATGTAGCACTGATCAAGTATATAGTTTCTACGAATAACTCAACTCAGAAAACGCATTAAAATCTTCTATAGGAGAAATCATATCTTACGAGAATAATTTTGATTAATTATTGTGTCCACCATTATTTGTCTTGGTGTTAATTAACTGTACCTTACCCCAAATACATTTCTTTATTTCAATTTAAAATATTGACGTAGGTCGGACCAATATATACTTAGTTTGTTCTGAACTTTATGGAATAAAGTAAAAAAATATGGTAATTTCTTAATTCTTAAGCTTTTGCGGCCGGTGTTATCATTAATATCTAAGGCTTCCGGTTTACACCGCGTCACAGTTGAAATACAAGTACTGCTAAACGTTTCGACCTCGCTGTGTCAGCTGGTTGACTGGCTGACACTACTGAGGATGGTTCTCCACAGCGAGGTCGAAATGTTTAGCAGTATTTGTATTTCAACTGTGAACCGGTGTAAACCGTAAGCCTTAGATATTAATGAATAATTTCGTTGTAAGTTCGTGGTTTACGTTGTAGTAAATAACCTTATCATTTGTTTGTTTCAGGAATGGTTAGCCTCAATATATTCATATGTTCACCATTTCTGCTCGCTTTTCATTTAGGTAAGTATTTCATAATTTCAAATACACGTCAACTAGGTAAAAATGACTATTTGGTAGACCCCCTGACCAAAACCCAAAATCACTCCTCCTATGTGTTAAACATGTTAATATGTTAAACATTGGTGCATGTGCCCTTGTGTTGGAATGCTACACATGTTTAGCTGCGTGAGCAGCTTGTTTGACGTACTACTATACACTTTGCGAGTTGAAAATAAAATTGTACAAACACAAAAGACCTAGGTAAAATAATAGTAAATTTCATCACTAGGTCCTAAAGTGACACTTTTTGACACGAGGTCAAGTTAACGTCCGAGGCGCAGCCGTCCACGCCACAAAAGATCATTAAAACAATACTTTACCTGCAAAATGACACTTAGCACTGTCAATACATGTGTCTAAAGCAGCTGTTTTCAGAGCAGAATGACAAAATGTTTACAGAAATGTTGAGAATTTTTTCGGACACTTAAGGCTATGATCACACACAATTTCAATAACTACTTTGCAAGTAATTATCCTCGTTTTCGATTCATTTCCTGACACACTTTTCTTTTGCATTTAAGTCTGGGTATTATCACCTCAGGGTATCTCTGGTATTCACTGGGTTTTCCTGTAATCCAGCTTCATGGATCATTCACCTAAAGCAGATAACTATTACTGGTTTAGACATCCTGTGTGGTGCGTGGTTCGGAAGTCACGTTAAGCCGTCCTTCACCACATTCCGGCCTTTGTTTAGTTTGTAACAAGGCCTTAAAATACTGAGAGTGGTCAGCACCTCAAATAGTGATTTAGTGATATCTTGACAGACTCAACTGTACATCTGGTTGTGTTGAAACACTGTATGCTGAGATGTTGCTTGTTTCCCCGCCGGAAGTAGGTCCACAACATGACGTCACAGCACCTCAGGCTAGACTTGTGTCTAGAGTGGAGCCCTCTACTTCCGCCGTCCAATTAACACAACAACACTTCTCTTCCCCCCTCCACCCCTCCCACCAACACAAATATATTTAGGCTAATTGTATGGAAAGCGATAGTGTAAATACTATTGTTACAGAAGTTGAACTATTATTGCGGACATTTTCCATCGTTAGTGAACAAAAAGGATCACGACGTTTCGGGGTCTGCAATCTGACCCCGTCTTCAGGTGAAAATAACCTAAAACATAACACAGAACATATTGTTACGTGATAAATAAAATCTATATATCACTGTTTGAGATGCCGACCACTCTCAAGAGGGTATTTTTAGGCAAATATGTGGTGAAGGATGAGTGTGATGAGTAGCAGTAATGAGTTATGAGGTGTAGTCTTGTTACAAACTAAGACTGACTCTTCCTTAGAATGGGTCATTAATTAATAGCCCAATGACCAATGGAAATACAAGGACCAACGGCTTAACTTGACTTCCGAACCACGCAGTTGATGGTCTTATATGTCTGAACGATGGTGGGAGTTGATGCGGGTATCATCAGATGTCACTGAGGCTATCTGAGCCGCTTCAGACCTATATCATCCTCAAAACCTGACCACCATGAAGCTGGATTACAGGACCACGGCCACAAGTCCCAGTCAAATAAATAAAATAAATAAATCAAATAATTAAAATAAATAAATAAATACAAATAAATAAAATAATGAAAATAAAACAAATGAATAAAAAAATAAAATACATAAAATTAATGATCGATTAGTAAGTTATACGTTTTAAACAGTTGGGGTAGCATTTCATACATTTTAAATTTACGGTACGACAGCTACAACAACAAAAATCTGGTGGTTTTAAAGTTTTACTTTTATTTATTAGTTATAACCAAGGCTAATGTTTTCACTGGGTGAAATTTTAACGTAACAAAACCTCTTTTTGAGAAGATAGTATTTTAAACTTTAGTTTTTTTATATTTCGAATAAAAGAGTTTAACATTTTCTGGTACTACCAAACTAGCTATACATTGATACATTATTTGAAATGGATTCACAAATAAATAGCTGTACTTATACAGTATATTTGAAGCTAATGAAATAAAATTTGGGAGTTTTGAAACGAACTCAACAAAATAATACATTTAATCACTAAACATGTAATTACTGTAAGTCCTAAGAGGCTAAGTAGCCAAAATGGATTAACAAGGGATAAAAGTGTCGTTAGAATTCCATACTTTTACTATGACATTTATTTATTTATTTTGTAATAAAAATAACTTAATAACATACATTATTTTTCATAGTAATATTAGACTACACACAAAAACACCCATTACCCCATGAATGGTAGAGATGACTTCGTAGTCCTAACTTCGCCCTGTGAAACAAGACAAACTTTTCTTACATCATTCTGCTAGTTAAAATAGCCAAGCTTCCCCAAAAAGTCCTAATACGTCTAGAAAACACTGATAAAAACAATAAAATGAAATATTTACTTCTTCCAAACCTTAAAAGAACAACAAGTTATTCTAAAATCGTATATTTTTATTTTCCTTAGTTTTTTAAGAAAACAAGTGTTTTTAGAACTAAGGAATCCTCTTCTTTGCATCTCCTGCATGTGTAAACGTTGCTGCGTTTGTTGTTTTATTCCTGGAAACTCTGGGTGTAAGTTATGAGTACACTAGCAACAGCTGAGTTCATGAAGTATGCAGCCACCAGTTGCCAGTTGGTGACATCAGGCTTGTTGATGACATCAGGCTTGCTGATGAAACAGCCCAACTTCTACCCGTCTGAATGATGCAGGCTGTCTGACGAGTTCCATAGCCCAAGGGACCTGCAGGGTGTCATAAACATGAGAACACAAACTACATAACGAGTATAGATTAATTGACTGGGACTAGATCCTGTAATCCAGCTTCATCGAGATCAGGTTTTGAGGATGATATAGGTCTAAAGCGGCTCAGATAGTCTCGGTGATCATCTGATGATACCCGCATCAACTCCCACCATCGTTTAGACATATCAGACCATCACCTGCGTGGTTCGGAAGTCACGTTAAGCCGTTGGTCCTTGTATTTCCATTGGTCATTGGGCTATTAATTAATGACCCATTCTAAGGAAGAGTCGGCCTTAGTTTGTAACAGGACTACACCTCATAAGTCATTACTACCACTCATCATACTCATCCTTCACCACATATTTGCCTTAAAATACCCTCATGAGAGTTGTCGGCATCTCAATTAGTGATATAGTGATATAGATTGTTTGGAAACCCTAAGAAAAATTATTGCGTAGTTATAATGAAAGGTAACATTTCGAACGTTCCAATGGATGACTTAAGGGGAATCTGGTTTACGGTATACTCGGATGGGACTTCAAACCTGCGAAATCTTTACGTGCAACCCTGTATACAAACCGAATAACCTACTGCGCAAGGAACGTTTAAGTTTAACACAATGTATACAACTTACATATCTTCTGCGGGTCATATTGATTGACATTTAATAGAAAGATTAATTTATACACGTTTCGTCATACTCTTACGATAATAACATTTGTGAACGGTGAAAGATAAACTAGTTTGTTTCTTAAAATACTGTACACGGATCCGTGGCGGATTGGTATCGCGCGCGACTCCGGAGCTCATCACTCCGGTGGCGCGGGTTCGATCCCCGCAGTCACCACTTACAATTTGTAATGTGACTATACGGTGACGCTAGGTAAAGGTCGAGGTTGAGTGGTAGAGAGGACTTTGTAGTCCTAACTTCGACTCGTTAAACAAGACAAACTTTACCTTTTACACAACAACCAAACTGTGGTCGTTATCAGCGAACTTCCTTATGAAAAATAAGATATTCAAGACGTCAGCATGGTAATTGACCCAGGCCCGGGACCATTAAGATTCATAAAATCTAACAAATTGCAAAAAAAATCATTTCCCCTCATTCCCTTTAGCGCTTAGCTGCGTGTTAACCTGGTTCTTTGTCTCAAGCAACCACACCTAATATTCCTCTTTGTCGTATTTTCACTGACGAAGTTTTATGTACTTGTATGTGTTGCAGCAAGTGGTTCCATAGATTGTTTCAAGTGTGTGTCTGTGAACTGGCAGAACCCCGCGTGTGACGACCCCTTCCACAACAACTACACCCGGGACATCCTGGAGGCGCCGTGCATGGGAGGTCGCAAGGGACGCAACGGTCTCTTCCCCGCTACTGCCTGCATCAAACTCACCGGCGTCTACGGTCAGTTCACTCGCAACATAAACTAACAATAATCTAGTTCTTCCGGTTTATAACCGCGTTAAAACGTCATAATAACTTGTTTGACATTCTTTGTTTGAAGTTTGTTGTTGACCATGGGAGTATTTCAGAAGTTGAACTATTATTGCGGACATTTTTCATCGTTAGTGAACAAAAAAGGATCACGACGTTTCGGGATCTGCAATCTGATCCCGTCTTCAGGTGAAAGTAGCCTAAAACATAACACTTGTTTGACATATTTTGGTATCGGTGAGGAGAACCATCTTTCTGCTGTCACCAATACGAAAGCAGACATCAAACTTCAAGTAGTTCAGTTTCAGCCAATCAGCGACTGAAAATGGTACTCCGCAGCGAGACCAAAATATTTCAAACAAATTATTTCGACGTTTTGACGCGGTGTGAACCAGAAGAACTCGTAGATTATAGTTGTACCACCGGCCGCCTAAGAGTTAGGTTTAACATAAGTTTGTTTAAGGAAATAGTCTTTTAATTACTGACTCACCTAACAAGCCTCATTATTACACAATCAGCAATTAAAAGGATAACTAGTAGTACATATCAAAACAACGTAAGCAAATAGAAACTCCAGAAAGATTTTAGAAGAACATGTTCCTGCTTTCAGTGGTGAGAGTTAAAAGAATTTATGAACTGGAATCCTAGTTATCTACTAAGTGCTACCAAGAGAGTTGTCATATAGAGTGGGTATATTTACCCCTTTAAGGAGCTCAGAAGTTTGTATTGTATTGAACTAAAGTTTTAGTGAAGGCAGGTTAAATCATTTTAGGTTCAAGGACATGCATTTAAGTCATACATGTGTCATGTAACGTATTTAAACGATTCGTGTAATGGTTTTGTTTTTTTCTGGTATATAGTAAAACGATGAAGGGGCTACCAAGTGCTGTTGACGTGGATGTTTTCCTTCAGCATTCGCAAATACTACTATGAAGGATAAATTATAGTTATCTTTGACATCTGAAGCCACCCCTTTCTGCTTCACCTTAGGAGCCACAATACATTGTTGAAATCCCCTGAAGCTTCACAAACACTTGTCTAACTAACTTTTAAATCGTGTAATTCATGACAGTTTATAAGATAAACATGTGTTCCCTGTCATGTGACACAGATGACAACGGAGACCACATCATGGTTCGCGGCTGTGCTCTGGACAGTGGCACTCTTACCACAGACACAGAGATTATACGGATGTCGCACTGCGGGGGCTTCTACTTCAATGACAGGTACATTCGGAGATAGATTTACCGGAGAAGTACTGTCTTCTCCAGGAAGTATAGGTTAGGCTGACACGCTAAAGCACCGCTGACCGCATGAGTGACGCGAATTTCTTAGCATTTTGTTACTCTATTTCGCTACGCTTACAGCCTCACTACGGCCTTCGACTTTAGTTTTGTGCCCTGTATGGTCATGGGCAATACGCTTCGTTTCTTATACCAAGTGTCCAAAAGTCCGAGCCCCCTTACCCTTAACTTTGTCAGAATGAAAATATTTGAACGTGCCAATGTACTAAAGACCAAATGAAGGACATTTTGGCATGTGTTGGGGGTTAATGATAAATAAGGTTTAATGGTGGTGAGCCTTTGAAATTGTTTATTTTACCCCATCATATGACTCTTCATTTAAAAGGGTATATAGAAACACAAATTCATTGAGACCATCGACAAATTTTACGATTCGAAAAGGCGGCCCAAAACGTGTTTCATTGTTTCATCAGACAATTAATGAACGGGGTTGCTATCGTTTACTCACATTTAAGAAAAAACTATGGATTCAGTTTTTGGCTGATCAAAACTTTAAAATGATTAAATAAATTTTGCAGCTTTTAAAAATTAGCAATTTTGAAAAAATGGGCAGTTTTCTGAAGAGTGCAAAATACTTCCCAAGGTACTTCAGTTGACCCTTAATACATAACTATACCGTAGCGCGTTCAAAAATTGTCATTCATCCAAAGTTAGGGAGGGATTTTGGTCTTTTTGGACACCTGGTATATAAACCCAGCAAGATGATGTTATAATATCTCAAATACTTTACCAATCGGTTGAACTTCAGAATGTTTTGTTGCAGATACGTGAGAGGATGCTTAGCCAGCTGTGATGACGCAGATGCTTGCAATGCAGCCAACCCCTTCATTCCACCAGATCAGCTGTTCATAGTGCTGTCTGTTCTCGTGATGTCACTCATGTTGACGTCATAGCTCAAGGCACAACTTGCATAATCACTGAGATAAGCCTTTCGTCCCAAGTTGGCACGTTCGCCGAGGGAAACCCTTCAAGAGGAGGAATTAAGAACTGAAGAATTAGTTTATATTCATTGTGACTATTTGATTGAGGAAACTGGGAGATATTGGCAAAAGTTAATTTTGTGGCGTGAAAGACATTTAACTTCCCAAAGTTTATAGGTATACGAAATGAGTCCGTATAAATTTAAAGTATTTATAGTATTTTCTGGATGGGTAAATGCATAAGAATCAGATAGTATTTTGTAATAAATACAAGTGTACAACATCAAAGTGTAAAGAGCTGCACGAAACAAACTGACTTGCTTATTTTTATACTAATAAGATTCTGTAACTGCGTATATATAATTACAAATTTCATTCCTTAAAAGTACTTTATATGAAGACAACTATGGTCCTAAAGGGGACATTTCGTAATACCCTAAATAAACTGTCGTACATTGCTTATAGTTTTACGTAAATATATGTGGCTTGATGTATAGGTTTTACAAACAAAATACAACGAAAATACCAAAGTAATTTTTAACATGCGTGCAACCAATAAATTATTAAGTAATCAAACGGAACGTGCCTAGTAAAATATAAAACGTTGTTATTGAAACAAGGTATTTCAATGAAATATTCCTCAAGATGTCAAATACATTTTTCATAGCCTTATAATATTAGACTTCATCTAGTCAACAACATGAGTGGGAACAAGTAAAGTTTTTTAATACATATAATTATATAGTAACATTTTGTACATAGCCTGAAACAACACATTGATAATTATGGCAAGTCACCAAACAGCCTTCTGCACCACCTCAGCACTCCAGTACAGCCAATGAGGTTCCAGGATATTTAGACTTATTCATCCTCATTGTTTCAAAGATGTAAATAACTAGTCAGTCAAAAACTGTATTGTACATGGTAAAGGTTAATCGTAGGGGTAGGGTAACCGAAGGTTTCCACACCTTTTCTCTGGAATAATTACAAGTCACTACCAGTATTTGTACCTGTAGGGATCTAGAGAGATCAGTGCACCTTTTTTAAAAGGTGGGTGAAAATAAATTTAATATTTGAATCCAAACTCCACCAAAAGATACTATTTTCAGTTTTAATTTAAATCAGGATGATGGAAACAACCTCAATCTCGTCATCCTCTATGAAACGCTTAATTTACTAAACACACTTTCCAAAAATGTGAGATGGGGTCCTAGTTAGAATGATACAACCTGTTCCTACACCAACGGCAATACAATAGAAAAAAACCTGATTTGGAACGCTTTTTATACAGAACAATGCTACTGTAGATTGCCTCTCTATCGACTTAACCAAAGATAATGTTATGGTAAATAGATTGCGCATATATGCCACATGATTGAGGCAGCAAAATCAACATACATAGTTCGTCAGCCCAAGCACAGATAGCACTGCGAGCGCTGCCTTCTCTTCGTCTTTCTCCCCCTTCGGCACCACGTGCTTGAGTTTTCCAATGTCAATTACTTAAATGTGACTAAGTCGGGCGATTTTTGAGAAAGAACGAACTTGCTAATCCGTCAGTGGCTCTACTTGAGACTATTAAAAGAATTCTCTCGCTGCACTATCTGTGCTTGGGCTGCCGTAACTATGTAATTTTTCCGCCTCAGCCATTTGGCATCTATGTATGCACAAATACCATAACATAACAATAACTTACTTGGTGATGGAGCATAAATACTATTGTGTACAAGACATTTCCAATATTTAGGCACTTGTAGGTTAAGTATTATTAATGGCAACATCTCTTTTTCTTCGCAAAACAAGCATGATGTGTTCAAGTACTTGTATTATGTTGCGTTTTATACGAGTATTTTTGTTTTATAAAAATTAAAATCTACTTTTGTCATTTGTTATCGTGATTAGTTGATAGACGTATGTTTATAGTATAGTAAATATGTATATACACATAATAAATGAGTTTTAGTTGTTCCTGCCTTCCCCCATAAATGTGAAATAAAATAGTATAACTCTTACAAACGTACAGAGTGGGATACTGCCCAAATACACATTAGAAACACAATTGACATGGTATATTAGGGGTGGACGGGTTTGGATTTTATGGTACTGCATGATGTTTTCATGATTTAAATTTACTATCAGTTATCGAATTACCATTGATAAAACTTTATACGATCATAACTACATGCAGTTGCAAACATTAAAATGTCAAATAAGTTTGAAATAACTATTTGTGTTTATTCCTTAAAACATATAAACATGTTAGGGATTAAGGAACACTTTTAATAGAAACTTGCCCCGAAAACTAAAAATTATCACAGTAAAATTACCAAGATACGGGGTGTTCCACGATTGCCATGAAACGTAGGGGTTCACATTGTTTAATCTCTTGCAACTTGGCCGATTGTGTACCGATAATGTAAGTTTATACACCTTATAATAACAGTTTCAGAAGTGTTCTGTAAAAATTATACTTCCTTCCCTATTCAGAAACAAATGGTGGCATAACAATTAACATTAAAGCAATAAAAACAGTTTTGTTTAAATTCTTTTCAAGTTTAATTGTTATACGTTTTAGTAACATGAAGTTGAATCATAAAACTACTGTATGTCACAAACCTGTGGAAAAACTTTATACGTAATACTTATAGATCCTAAATTACTCAAACTGAAATCCATCAACAGCGTCACACTTTTAACAGCGTTTAAAAATTAACTGTACGCCTTAAAGAAGAAATTTGGCCGTTTCCGAAGAATTTCTTTTTTACTACAGTGCTTTAGAGCCTCATCACTGTCTAAAGTGTAGGTATAAACATGGCAAATGTTCTTTTAGGTAACCCCATAAAAATGTCTCACACGGAAATCAAGGGATCGGGGTGGTCAATCCAACAAATCACTTCCAGTTACCTTGGTTGTGGCGCCTGTAGATCCTACGGTGCAGGTTGTAGTCTAAACACGTGTTTCGCAGCTCTTGTGCTGCATCATCAGTAGACACACTAAGTCACTATTTACACTGAAATCACTTCCACCACCAATCCAACGCCCAAGAATTAAGGTGTTCATCTAATAATATTGCTTGACTCAACATCAAACAATATCAACATAGTGAGGCGAAGCTCCATCTTGTTGGAAGATTCTCGATTCATATATCGAACTATGAATTTGGGTTCTAATACATGTTGATTTAGAACTTAGAGTAAAGAGACTTGCATACCTATTTAGTATTTCCACTCATTGTATTGCCCGATATCCAAATTCTCTTAAAGAAAACAGACAAAACACTCCCATATAATTACATCGAAAAGAAAAGTTCACCGTGATATTATGACGTCGTCACCGCTTACTAGGAAATTATAGCTTTAACATAATGTGGTGTGTAAACATAGGGACCTTCTAGACCATGTTTCTGTTAACGTTTTGCAAGGTTGGGGTCTCAGAGACCGGGTGTTTAAAATAATTACAAGAATTGTAATAAAGGTAATTCCAAATCATGTTCTAGGGAAAGTGTTAAACTCGACGTTTTTCTCTTGTTTATTTGATCCAAGGCAACACTCTATTTATAGTGTTGTACTACGTTGAGCGTTCTGTACCATTGACTTTAAATGTTTAGGTTAGTATAGTATATAAAGTCAATGTCTGTACTCTATAGCAACAGAATCCTTTTCCTGGAATCCTTAATATCTCCTGGATGCTCCCCCTTAATAATAATTGTGAACTGTCACAGGTTTTTTTTTTTCATTTCATTTCGTCAGCCGTCTCTTGACTCTTGAGTTGACTCTCACTCCCACCTCATCTCAGTTTTAGTTTAAAATTCTTTTCATCGTCTAAACATTTTAATTTACTAACAAGTAACTGCAGAGACTGATTTTGCCATGTATTAAACAAATTATGTATAATATTTTGTTGTAGACCATAGTTGTAGTAGGACGAATTCGACTGAGGTGAGTGTCCTAGGTTAAGGTTAGTTGAGCTTTTTATTACCACTAATTAGTTTCGTCCATGACTTTGAATGACAATGCTCACAAAACTAATTAGCTGTTATAGAAACGTATGAATTTTAGTAAGAGTTTGTTTAGCTGTTAAAATGAGTAGTTAAAACCAACTAAGCCATTCTACGTAGTCCTAGGCCTATTTGAGAGGACTTTGTAGTCCTAACTTCGCCTCGTTAAATAAGACAAACTTTACCTCTTATTTCAGTCGATAGGCAAGGTTTGTGCTATACTTTTGTACTCTATATACTTTACCCTATAATTGCCTACTTAAAACTCCTCTCTATTTGGACGATTTTTGATTAATATGAGTAACACAGTGTACAAGGCTACATTCACAGGAAAATGCTTGAGGTGATACTTAAATAACAGTAGATTGGGATGAGAAGCAATTTCTTTTGAAAATTAGCTTGGCCACATGGGAAAATCTTAGCTGGGCAAACTCAGCCTTTTGCCAGTCGACTGGTTAGTATATGGAACATGTTAAGAAGGGAATAGGACTGCTAGCATCATGCTTGAGCGACTGATTTGGCCTTTGATCAGGAGGAGGAGGGGGGTTTGGTTTTTTATTCTTGGCCATTTCAACCAGTTTTCAAACTGCATCACAGAGGTCTTCTAGATCAAAGTCGGAGGTAACCAATAATGTTCACTCTTCAAAGTCTCGTCTGTCAATTGACTCTCACAAGTGAACCTTCGGGGCCAGTTCCTTTTGTGTCGTCCGTTATTTTGGAACTGTTGTTTGGAGCTGCTACTTGGAACTGTTCAGTTGGATCTAATCTCATACGAACAATTCACTGAGGAATGTAATTTAATGATGATTCTCCGGCTGTTTGTAAAAGTAATAATTTTGCTCCTGCTTAATTTTCATGTGCTCCATAATCTCTAAGAGGTCTACCTCTTGTTTAAATGTCTCTGCCCTGCACTTAGAGGGTAAGTTTGGGACTCTCGTTAATTTGACATGCATTGTCCCCTTATTTTCAACACATTACGTCAGGGTAAGGTTCTTATTAGTACTAAGGTTTATGACAACATACTTTCAGATCAAGGTAGATCAGTCACATTAATCTTCCACCAGGTGATTAATGCCCCTAATATGTGACTGTGTGGAGCTACGTACTGCCTTTGCTCCTGTCAAGTTTTAAGTGTCATTAACAACTTGAAAAGTTGTTGCGCCAGTTAGCAAATGCCAGTAGATTCTGCCTCAACATTAACATTAAGACATTTACTGTCACTTGCCATTTAGCAAAGAATGGTAATATGATAATTTCTTATTGATTCCTGTTTCTTGGCACTTCCATTTGCTAATAACGTTTGTTATACTTTGACAGACCCAACGATGGCCACTGCAGAAAGTTGTACTTCAAGCTCTATGAAGGAATGCTACGAGAATTATATACTTATCGACACTGGAACAAACCTGACGAACAAAAAATTTGGGAGAGATTTGGAATCTGTTATTAAGAGAGCAACTGACGCAGGTGAGTAAAATGAATGGATTACTGTAGTAACCAATCATGAAACTAATTTACGCATTGGCGTCGCCACCATCAAAACTCTGCAGGGGACAGTAACAAAAAACAAATATAATTTTAATTGGAAAATAAAAGTGTATCTTTTTTGTGTTATTTGTGCAAGTGTTAAGAAATATTGGGGACCCTTGTCCCCTATGGTGGCGACGCTCGTGAATTTACAAGTGTATTAGACCTAATTAACTATTTGTTAACTTCCTTCATATTTCCAGTTAATGTTTAGCTAGGCTCTTAAAATATCACCTAAACAAGAAGCATATTTCAAATGTTATGAGGCTAAAGTTGTAAAAAAGTGAAGGAGAAGTGTAGTGAAAGCTATCCGAAAGTGTGTTTTTGTTGCAAGGCGTCGAGCCAATCAATAGTGATAATGAGCGTCTACACAAATAAAACACTGAGAGTTAATGTTTTTTATATTATTTACACACTTTATTATAAATCATATATGAATTTAGAACAGAAATTGTTTGATGTAGCTTCAATATTAATACAATGCATGTATTCATCTGTCCATATTATCTGTTTAAGGGGTTCAGAAAATGATAGTTACTGGAAACTCGATAAAATCTAGCAGAGAAGCCCTTCGCCTGGCCCACATTTACCCGGGCACACTGTACTCAACTGCGGGTAAGTTACTTTTTACTGATTTCTGAACACTGTAAGATTTGGAAGTGATTGGCAGTTCACAATTGGTGTTATACTATTTCAAAGTAACACTAAGTAAAAGTATTTAAAGCAAAATAAAACAAATTCATTCTATTTAATAACTATAACCTATCACAATGTCAACGGATAGACAGTCCGCTATCTTTAAAAAGCCAAAAAATGCCAAGCTCTTGTTTGGTTTGAGAAAGCTCTAGATTAAACAATGTTCATCTAGAATGGATCCCAGGACAGCTACCTTGGGGTAACAAGAGGCAGACCTCCTTGCAAGGAGTGGAGCATCGTCAGGTTTTAGAATCAACTATCGGTTGACGTACATTTGGTACAATCCCAGCCCTAATTTAATTTTATCTAAGCAAGGCTAATTAAATAAGTATTAGTGGTGTTCAGTGGGCTGAGTTCAGGGAATTCTGTTGTGTCTGGATCCACATGCACAGTCAGATAACCAGATTAGTTAACAGCCTGATTATTGACCCTATGTATTAGACGTTTTAGATTTCTGATAACACTTCTGTTTTCCGTTTTTCATTTTTAGATATTTGTCATATCTCTAAGCAGTATCTACAGTATACAAATAGTAATCTGACCAAGATATACAGATTGTATTGTTTCCTCTATATGTTATCATATAAAGCCGGGTGACTAGTTTACTTCTTATTTGTTATTCTGATAATCTCAGATTTCAAAACACTTGACCTTGTGTCTGATGATAGTGCAATTACTCATAGTTCAAAATATTAAATATTGATAGTATATCGCCACTCTTGTTTCAATATATCAAACACAATCACAGTTACTGCAAAACATAAGTCATAGGCTTTTATCTGTACTTTTAACGTGTAGTTTATATCAATGATTTTCAAGTTTATGTAGCAACTTTAAAAAGCTCACAATCTACTTGAATAATTGTTGTTACCTTCCAAGTTTTAGTTTTGATACTACAAGTGCAATCTGTTGGCGATGCATTCTCTCATCACTCCAAAAGCAAACATATCAATGTTAAATACTGTACTACCTACTTTATTAGAGGGAAGGTTATCAATAGTAGTGAGTAAAATTTGTGGTATTTCTAACAAAGAGTAGGTAAATACCCACTCAGGGATTACACCCCGCTATGATCCCTGCAAATATGAAATCTTGAGAAATAAGAACAGGTTTGGTAAATATTGAGGTTGAGTGTGTTTTGGCTAATGTGACCGTCGGTTGCAGGAGTACACCCACACGATGCCAAGTCATGGACGGAGGAGACGCTGGCGGAACTGAAGGCGATGGCAGTGTGTAGTGAGTGTGTGGCGGTGGGCGAGTGTGGGCTGGATTACAACAAGGACTTCTCACCAGCAGACGTGCAACAACAAGTGTTCGAGACACAGGTAACAAACATCAGCAGGCTTCTAGTTGAAGAAATGGGAGAGAAAAACCAAAGAAGACTGCGGAACCAAGTGATTACATTTTAAATATTGAGAGAGCTCTGGCACAGTTGAGCTATCATAGCGCGGACTCGTGGCGGGTTGGAACTGAGCTCGACTCCGGAGCTCATCACTTCCCTGGTGCAGGTTCGATCCCCGCAGTCACCATTTACATGTGTAAAGTGACTATGCGGTAATCCTAGATAAAGGTCGAGGTTGAGTGGTAATGAGGACTTTGAAGTCCTAACTTCGCCTCGTTAAACAAGCCGTACTTTAACTTTTTTATCATATGGTGACACTAGGCCTGCAATTGACATAAGGTATCGGTTAGTGCTACTCCAAAACTCAGTACAATTTATATAGGGTTTTTCAGACCAAGGGTTTCTCTCGTGTTACAAAGACTAGGGTGTCTATTTAAAAGTGTTAAGGAATGCTAGGGCTATTACAATAACAACTTTGAGTTCAAATGAAATTAAAAGTTATATCTTTCTACAGCTTACCAGTAGTTTAAATAAAAATGTGTTGTTTATTTCATTTAGAAAGTACTTCCAGCTTCCATTGTTGTTTAAACGATTACGATCCACATACTTATTGTTACAGGTAAAATTAGCTTGCGAACTAAAGAAACCCCTGTTTCTTCACGAACGAAATGCACACGAAGATCTGATAAGGATTCTGAAAAACCACACAGACAGTCTTCCACCTATAGTCATCCACTCTTTTACTGGAGCTAGCCCAAGCTCAAACTTATGTACAGATGGGAATTTATATTGGAATAACAGGTAACTATGAACGTATAGTAACAGTGTTTTGAGGGAGTGTAACTGTGCAGTTCAAACTACAAGTTGCAGTTCATATGTTTTATTTCCATACAGTGTTACAGTCAATTTGTTTGAACAAAAAATAAATAAACTCTGACTTTTAGGGCCTCACTCACCTTAAGGTTAGCGGAAGACTAGATGTCTTGAAGATTGTAGATCTTCACGTCAAAACACACACAGACACATATATACAACAGTCTTCGCACTTCCACGTTTAGCGGCACCTACAAGCGTACCGTTCTCAAGGGCTTTCGTCGGTCTTTTTTGGCGTTGAGAATGTGAGCGATCGTCACTTTTTTAAAATTTGTATCAGGTGCTTTTGAAAGACCAATATTTCAGTATAGTCTTCGCTAAGATCCTTTCAAGGAAAATTAATGAAGTTTATTGATTCACCTAATAAACATGTCATTTAAATATAGAACAAAAAAATACTAAACTAGAAGGAAATTACAATCATGAATTACTATATTATAAACTACTCTGCAAGAGTCACTGTAAAAGAGTTAATT
Organism: Matsumurasca onukii; assembly: GCA_018831715.1. Lineage (NCBI taxonomy): Eukaryota > Metazoa > Arthropoda > Insecta > Hemiptera > Cicadellidae > Matsumurasca > Matsumurasca onukii. Next base: position 2,217,910 of record CM032058.1, on the reverse strand, counting down.
TGATTCTGCCAATCACTGTGGCTATCACTGTCAGTGATGGAATGAAAATTCCATCTACGGAATAGATACGATGATTAACTTAGCCTTAACATCCAGAGGTTTGAGGTTGCGTTTGCAGGAGCGGCATACGAACCATGGAGCAATTCTACAATCAGTACATTTTTTGTGTAATCGTGTCTTTTTGGTAGTAGTTTGTCCATTGTAGTACTGTCAGAATGTGTGGCCATGCACTTTTTGTTATTTTTGAGATAAGTCTTGATTTTTTACCAATAAATTGCTTAATGACTGTCTGGTTTTGTAGGATTTTGTCAACTTATTTGTCGTAGAGTTATAGGCGTACTACGCACAACAGCCATACTGTTCATACTAATATTATTTAACAAGTACTATTACCTTATTGTGAGTGATTTCATTTTGCAAGATTGGTATTGTCTGGTCTAAAGTATAACAGCTGTAAATGTTATTAGTCAGGGTGTTTGGAGGTGGCCGATCATCGAGTAACTATAGATTTGTAAGCAATTGATAGACTATTAGACCCAAGTAGAACACATTTTATAAACAATAGCGGACCCAACAGACTTCGTCCTGTCAAAAAGATTTGTAATGTGGCAGATTTTGTTCCGTGCATATGTTTTATGTCTGCAAAATAGGGATATCAGCTGGCAACAAATAGCAATAAAGCTCAAATTGACTACGTTTTAGTTAGTAAACGTTTGTATGGGAAAAGAAAAGGGCTGTTTTAAGGGGTTTTCCGGCAATTATTTGAATTTTTCTCGCCGTAAAAACCATCCTTGAACTCCAACAAACATTTAAAAAATTTGGCCAAATTGGTCCAGGCGTTATTGAGTTATGCGCTTACCAACACATTTTGCGATTCATTTTTATATTATAGATTAACTGACTTATCGGCCTGGTTGTAGGCTACCTGTGCAAGGACAATGCGGAGGAAGGGGTTCAAGCTCTACTGGAGTCAGGCGCTGTGCCGCTAGAGAACATTCTAGTCGAGAGTGACTCGCCCTTCATGTACCCCAACGCGCGTGGCTCCAAGCTGCCTGCCAATGTCAAAGAGGCTCTAACTGACAGGTAGGTCCCTTGCTGTGAAGCGTTTGTTATTTTAATACTCACAAAATTGTACTACTAATCCTAACATTTGACTTGCCGAAATATGGATCATTTATTAAATACTTGTTAGAAGGTTTGGTACACATTTCATACAGTAGTGTTGTAATCAGAGGCGGCCCGAGGACCCGGCAACCCGGGCGGTCGCCCAGGGACGCAAGGATGGCGGCATTTTGGGGGTGCTGGGTGCATGCAGCTAAAAAGAAAATTCTTAAAGAGAGAAGAGGGAAAAGACTTTAAGAATTAACAATACCAGAACAAAAAAGGAATTACATTTGATTAATTAACTATGCGAAAGGATGTACTGCAACAATGCACATTACATATGTCAACAGGAAGCGTGAGATGAGTCATTGCGCGTAGCCACTAACAGTCAAAACACTCTCTTTCTTCTTTCAATTAAAACATAACTTGCAGACGCTGTCACAAGGCCTGGCCTTACCGCCCGTCCGTCCATTGTTCATCAGCTGTTTACTCTTCAGGTTAAAACACAAAAAAATTGTTATTTGGTTTGTGACATGTTTCTTTCTATCTTAAGAGTTAAGCCTTAATTATTCGTATGAGTTGAGTAATTGTCATTGATTTGTGTGAATGTGTTGGTGCCTGGAGGTGTATAGGGCACGGTAATACAGTTACATGAGCTTTTCTAAATCAAGTAGGGCAACATTTTGGAAATGGGCAGCTGAAAAGCAACAACACGAGTAGGCTGTTCATAAAAAAAGTCCACAAAATAAACGGGTTTTAAAAATTGCCTAGTGTCAGTCTAAAGGTTTCCATAAACATTTTATATTAAAAAAACAATGCTTTCTATTCATAGTCATATTACTGGTAATGAAGTCAGTTATTCTTTTCATGGCGAGTTAACACTAGGCCCGCTTTAAAACACGTTATTTTGCTTTGAAATTTCAAAAGTTTTCCGGGGGAGCCCTCGGACCCCCTTTGGGCTGGGGGTTACGCCCCCCAGACCCCCACTGAGGGCGCCGCTGTTGAGTCTGCTTAAGGGCGCATGCATGCTCGAGCCGCCCTTGGTTGTAATTTCAAACAGAATTTCCACACTTAGGATGAGGCTGCATTTTACAAAAAGAAAAATGTAGCGGGATGGTAGGGATAGTTTTCAACTTGTCCTCATACGAGATAAACAGTACAATCTACAATCAAAAACATATGTGCAGGCTAAAATAATCTGCAACTTTTGTTACAGTACCACATTTCCTTTTGAATTCAGCGCTTTGAAGCAGAGTTATTAAGTACAACAATGATTTCCAGGGAAATTTCAATGTACTATATGTGTGAAGTACTACTCAGCTTTGATTGTAAATTACCTTTTAGAGTTTCTGATCCAATTTGACATGTTGGATGATCAAAATACCTACAGTAGAGTTGGTGGCTGTAATTATTTAACATTTTCCTAGTCCTATGTCTTGAAACACCAGAGTGGTTGTTTCCTCTTGTTGGCCTGAAAACACCCTACTGTGCTTGTCCAGTGGTAACTGCTTGCAAGATGAGGCACAAGCTTTGCCACCTTGTCAAAAAATGTTTTTGCCTGGTTCAATCATTATCTTCCCAACTACACCTGCCATTAAATTGACCCATATAGACTTATCAAACTTGATACTTTTAAATAATTGAGGTATTGTTTTTCCTCTTTGTGATTTGGGCTTATTTTAATGGTTGACTTTTTTGTATTCTTCCTGATCACCGTCTGCAGAACTTTTGATTGATTAATTTCAATTATTAGTATTAATAAAGTGTAACAGGTTCACTTCGGTACGTTGTAAGATCAATGGTGAGTTGACGGTAGGTTTTCATTTTAGCGGTAAATAACCCCAGCTGAAAAAATAACTTTATTTGCCATGTAAAAAAATTCTGTGATATAACAAGAAGTAAATAAGTCAAATCCATTACCAAAGCACTATTCACCTGTATTATTACTGGCTACATAACTAGAGAGTTATACATGAAATTTACTTTTTGAAAATGAGTTGTTATATTTTAATATAGATTTTTGTAGATTAAATAATTTAACAATTAAAGGGCAAACTAAAAAAATTAAGAGAAAAGAGTGAACAGCACACCACAGTGTGGCGCTGGGACTTGTTTGGGTCCAGCAGTATCAGGCGCAGCATTTAGGATGTGATCTGGAGAGGGTTAAAGCACCCTGGTTCTTATTTAAAATAATTCCTATCTTATCAGTACCTTTGCTTGGGTAGGCTTTCACCTCACTCACCAGGGTATCCTTTTAAAACTTTACACCCAAAATGAAATGTTTGTATTATCTACACTGAGAACGTTTGTTGGCAGGTCTCTATCGTTCCTACAGCGCTACTGCACATTTCAGCGCAACGAGCCGTGTTGTCTTCCCGAAATCATTGAGATGATTGCTGCCTTCTAGCGCCGCTCCCCCGAGGACGTCGCACTTCAGACTGCTTTCAACGCTCTCAAAGTATTCGGCTTGTCTTAATCGTGCCAAACTGAAACTTATTATTACTGAATGCTATATATTTGTTATTGTTTTACATATCATGAAATATATATTTATGTACTGATTTAGTTGCTTTATTTAGTTTTTTGATCCTGTACATATGTCTTAAGTTTACCTTACTAAATATAGTTTATTGCCAAATTTTACAATACAAATTGTATTTTTGACATCAAAGCAAAGCACAAAATTAAAAACCCCTATTACCACTGGCAAGACTCAAATATAAATAATGCTTTACATTGACTAAGATGTACAAATTGGATTGCACTAAACAATAATTTAGCTGCTCAAAAACTCGTAATTTATAAAACAAATTTTGAAGCAAGTAGTTTTTAATATTTGTTATAAGGTCCTTGTACACAGGGTCAGTAATATGCAGTAATTTGTTGAACAGTGATAACTTGCACGCTTTACAATCATTTCTTAACAATTCTAGAACTTAAACAGCTTTATAAATTTACGATTAAGAGGGGACCGGATAGAGCGGCCGCTCAGAGTACCGCTTATAACATGGGATAAAAACTGCAAACTACGTTTTCCGCAAGTTAAATTACTTAAACGTGGAAATTTTCTCTCGGGAAGCATAGCTCTATTGATGTTGCATAATATAAACACTAAATTTTTTACTTTTGTCTTCAAATTAATTCTGTACTTTTGAACTAAAACTAAATTTTTCCATAAGTACATAGCCTCGAAATTCAGTATATAAAATTCTATTTTAAAACCAAACTCTTTTTTTTTTTTTTATATGCAGCAGCACTAATGACTATGCTTCCGGAGAAAAACTTGCCATGTTTTAGTTCATTAACCTACGTAAAACTCAGTTTGCAAATTTTCCCATGTTAAAATCCCTATTCCATATAAACGCCGTTCGGGCTCTATTCCCCCCTCTTAAACCTAAGTAGCAGAAAGCAGTCCTTCAAAATTTCTCCTAAGCCAGTCTGCCAGGCACGGTTTGAGTAAACATTGGCGGGAACGAGCACCTTGGTAGCTGGTACCCGTGGAGTCAGGGCCGGTTCGAGGGAAAGAAAAGTAGTAATTTGTAACCAACTATGTGGGGAGATACCGAAAGAAAGAACAATAATAATTGGAAGTGGTGTAATTCAAAACCAAAGTTGAGCGGTAAGGCGAAATTTAATGTTATGAAAGTCTTTTGTAGATGACGAAGCCCAAAGCCTAGCCAAAGTAGAAATGAATTGTAACTTTTGAAAGCACGCAGCCGCCAAAGCATGTTAAACATTTTTATGCACACTTGTTTGGAAAGGCTTTTAGACCTTTGGCCTCTTTCCTCTGGCCTCAGATTTATTAAAAAAAACAACCTGAAATCAACTACTGTACAACTCTGATCAAATATGAGGTGACCGAACAATTAAACTCAAAGTTATGATTGTCTTAATGACTTAATACTTGAATTGAAGTTTTGTAAATGCCTAGACGCCATTACGGCAAGGCCGCAATCTGAGGAGTTGAAGAAAAAAGAAAAAGACACAAATTAGGCTACCAGAGACATGAGCATTACTTCTCTAGACGTCATTTAGTTAAAAATTATCTAAAAATTACTAGAAATAAAATCATTCTTTACAGTCATATAAATTTATAATTGCAAATGTATGTATACTTTTGTACATTATTTAGTTTTAAAGATACACAGCTACTGTTTTCTGGTAAGAGCCTTATTTCATGTATTAGTTAAATGTAAATCAATAGGTAATAGATCATTAAATATGCGATCCAGTATAGAGCGTACTAATTATAACACTGATAGAAAGAAAATAATAAATGTAAACATTAGAAGAATATGAAAAGGGTCTATCCTTTTGCCTTAACAGTAAGTTGAGGGGTTATTGCTGGGTATAATTTCATGACATACAAAGAGAAGGTCAACTAACTAGGGACACGAAAGGATTAAATGTTCTAAAAGCTGTTCCTTTGTACTGTTCAAGCGAGCTTTTACAACAATTTGGCAAATGGTTAAAATGTGTGTATCTGTGGGATTCAAACATTAAATGATAAATGAGTTTAGAGTTGTGTTTTGAGATTGAGAAAGAGTTCCGGTAGGCTACTAACATATAAAATGTATATTTATTAGTAGACGGGCAAATTCTGTCCATCTTACAATCAATGTTATTCCCAATAATGCTCCATCCATCTTATTACTTTGGCTGACAATATTATTGCTTGACCAGTGACATGCTTGCAACAAATTATAATAATTTTTTTTGTAAATATGATCAATAAAAATACAGGTTACCTAATTTTTCATCTTTTGTCAACTGGCTTTTGCAAGTCTTAAATGTAGAGAAAGTTGCAAACACCAACGTCAAGTGAATGTATTACCAACTTGCATAGATTTAATCGCTTGGATTGCCGAGACTCAGACTTTCAATGATGGGATCTCCCTTGGCGCGCACTTGTTTCAATACCACGCTAATCCAACCTATTCTTCGACAGTGCCTCGGACGTTAAACTTGAGCTCGGGTCAAATTAAGCTTCACCTAGTGATTAAATACACTATCACACTCTTGAAATGTTTCAAACTCACACTAACACTATTTTGACGGCGTCATTTTCCGGACTGCGATTATCTGCCCTGACACTCTTTTCTGACCATACTGCACAGCCTTGAAGGTAATTTGTTGTATAGTAGAACTGATTTCTGAACTGACGGGGAAATATTTAAAGTTTTAAAACTACGAGGTCTGTAAATAAAGTAACGGGACTGATTTTGTTACAGCTATTACAGCAGTCCTACAATTGTAGTCATAAGGCGTTTTCAGACGGGCGAGAATCAATTAAAGATGAACTTCAAACTCCCCACGGGCCACGACCCAAAAAGGCTAGAAAGAACAAGTCCAAAGCAATGTTCGCTACGTTCGTTTACTGTAATGAATTGTTCATAAGGAGAGTTGCCAGCTGCACAGACGTTGATTCAACATTTTTACCGAGCAATTCTTGAAAGACTACGAAAAAGAGTTGCCAGAAGTGAGACCAGCCCTTAAAGACATGTTGATGATGTATCGTGACAATGCTCCTTGTCACACAGCACTGCCATTAGAAAGTTCTTAGCCAGGAACAATATCCCCGTTCTCCTGACTTGAGTCTCTGCCTTTTTCTCTTTGCCAAATTGAAGAGCCACACCAAAGGACACCATTTTGGAAAGGAAAAAAAATACGACTAACTGTAACTGACCAGTTGAAGGCCACTTCAGATTTTGAGATCCAGCACTGTCACGAAGAGTGAAAACTCTTATAAAAAAGGATCTATTTTTAATAGGATCAAGTCAATGTTTAATTACGTTGTAAATTGACAGTGTTATTGAACCAATGTCATTACTTTATTTATACACTTCGCATATAAGAAAACTGTTCATCCCCTCCAAGCCCCCCTCCAGGAGGCACCCTGTTAAAATCGTATTTCAATAAGTAGATTGCTAGAATAGCTAGCAAGCTATTTATAGACCAAAAAGATAAAAACCTAATTTCACTTCAAAAACATTATTGTTCATGCCAAAACAAGCAATAAACTCCAAGTAACAATAGTCTGGTAAAACTAATGACTAAATACGTTATATGTAAAAATAATTTTGACAGACCTTTAGGTCTCAAATGGATTTATTAGACAGTCAATTCGGGCGCCGCCCTTTAAAATGATTGTACGTACTAAACATACGTAACAATTTTGCAAAATATGTTGCCTTAATCCAGCACGTCCCCATAACAGCTAGCACTTTATATTATTATAATCCACTCTTCTTATAGTACAATTGCAGACATTATCCAAAATTTATTCCTTAATTTACAGAGAAAGGGGGTGAAAGTTTGACATGCGCAGAAGCAAGGGGTTGTTTCTCACATACTCAGTTGACTCGTGCGTTCCGCAGCCAACAGACGTCTGTTAACGTGATTGTTCTTACGCGTAGATAAGGATAATTTGTAAACTGCTAATCGTTCAAACGTTTTTGTCAGTTTGTTTACAAATCGTCCCGAGGTTAGTGTGATGTTCATTGATGTTTTAAGTATTGACACACCAGGCAAGTTTTAAATGAAATCAAAGCTCGTACGTCATTATCTTTGAACAAAACTTATTCTTGTATTAATTTCTACAAGGGTACTTCTGTTACTTTTATTTCCTTTCCTACTGTTGGTCAGGTCTTTGTCTATGTTTAATTATTGTATGCCTTTATTATAAATTTACTTAATTATAAAAACAACCAGAGTTACAATTTTTGAAGGGTTTCTCGTTGATTCTATATTGATCTGAAAACTGTATTTTTAAACGGGAAAAATTCAAATTAGTAACTGGTAACATATTTTCTGTTTGCTTTTTAGGTTTTGAGCTTTACGTAGATTTTAATCCTTAGATAGAACAATGAAAAATTACGTAGATATAACGATAGCTTACTTTGTTTGAAGTTTGTTGTTGACGATGGAAGGATTTCAGAAGTTGAACTATTATTGCGGACATTTTCCATCGTTAGTGAACAAAAACATGGATAGCTTTGTTAAATAAACCATCCAGCAACTATAGTTTTTCGTACATTTAAATTAATAGCATCATCAGTAGACAGCATCACATTAGGGGAGTCAAGTACAAGGTATTTATAAAACTATTTAAAACCTCAACACTGTCTTCTTACAATCTTCAAAGGAGGTATTGGCAGAGTCGTGAAAGAAAATTTACAATCAAGCCAATACAGGATAAACATTTTATTGAACCAGAGCTTTAGACGTACAAGATATTATCACCAGGCTTGCTACACACATTAAAACAAATGATCTTGTTTTTGTATCTTGGTTTTTAAAACAAAGTTGATTTTGTTTTTAATTTGTATAGCAAGCCTGATGATGACGTCTTGAACGTCGGAAAGCGTTTGTTCAATGCAGTGTTTATCCTGTATTGTCTTTATTGTAAATTTTCTTTAACTGGACTCTGTTCTTATTATTAGATTTTGAAATAGGGAAAATGAGTACTGAGTAGCGTATACGGTTTGAGCGCTTCTTTATGTGCTTCATCCTTCATTGCCATGGTTGCTGGGACTCGTGACTGGGAATACAGCTTCATGGAGGTCAGGTTTTGAGGATGATAAAGGTCTAAAGCGGCTCAGATAGTCTCAGTGATCATCTGATGATACCTGCATCAATCCCACCATCGTTTAAACATATCAGACCATCACCCGCGTGGTTCGGAAGTCACGTTAAGCCGTTGGTCCATTAGTCATTGGGCTATTAATTAGTGACCCATTCTAAGGAAGAGTCGGCCTTAGTTTGTAACAAGACTACACCTCATAACTCATTACTATACCAAACATTACACTCATCCTTCACCACATATTTGCCTTAAAATACCCTCATGAGAGTGGTCGGCATCTCAAATAGTGATACAGTATAGTGATATAGTGCTGGTTTATACAGTTAAGAAGAAACAACTACTACACTGGTTTAAGATTAAAAACAAACTCAATGAAACAGCTGATGTCACTGCGATATAAAGATCATCGAAATGACCTTTCTCTCCCTCGAGAGTAGGGCCTTTCTCTCCCTAAAGATCGGCAAGACAAACCTTTATTTTCTTAGGAATACAATCATTCCTTCAACATATCGTTGTTCACATTTCTGTCTATTTAACACGTATACCGAAGTGTAAATATTAAATTTAATAGTTAGTTTTCTGCTGAACTCCACTTCTTATTATGAGGTTATAGAAAGTATATTATATTTTTCGCTCAGGCCAAAGCTATCTATGGAATATGAAGAGGCTTTAAGTTGGGGCTTGGGTTAGTTTCGACATATTGTTCAATGTTCTAGGATGCGAGGTACTGTTCTACAACTCCTCGCTGGGTTCAACTGTGGAATATCCCTACTTATTTTGGCATGTACTCCCCTCTCGTATTCAGGTAAGTTTACAACTTTAAAACTTAAGTTGTAAGTAGTTTTACAAATCGGAAAGGAACATTGTCGATGTAAAGTTCTGGGTTGTAATAGTGCTGAGTTGTTTCGTAAAGGGTGCTTAGGACGGACGGTAAAAATGAATATGTAGTCTAACCGATCAAAGTAGTCCAAGTGCGTAAAACACTATACGTTTATTAGGGGCTAGAAACTTCAAAATTTCACGTCAACTTTGAACACACGTTTTGTATTGGCTTTACCAGGGTTTGCAATTCAATGAACGCTGTTACCATGTAATGACTTTCTGTACGTATCATAGTTTTTACATGGAGCCAAACAAATTTACTTGGGTGGGTTGGAGCCATATTTTTGAAATTCCACTTTTATATGGGTGTTTCAGAGCTCTAAAAGTACTGTATTTTCAGGCTTTTAAAATAGGGTTTCCTAAACACAGATAAAATTAGGAAAATCGGCTTCCAATACACCTAAGGACCTTTCACTTAAAAGTTTTAAACCAGTTACCCTACAACGGCGGCGTTTGTCGGACGACAACCCTCTGAATCGTCCGTATTTCGTCACTCCGTGGTTTCCTCCGAAGTCGTAACTTTTTCCCGCCCGTACTACACCCACACAAAACAATATTTTGTGATTTGTAAAAAAATAGGTTTTACTAATATTTCATATGATCTGTGGATCAAGGCGAGACGGAGCCCAGAGATGTCTTGAACCTGACAGCTATCTACGGATCTCGGAGTCAGCTGTCTCTGAAGGACTTGACCGGCTTCTGGCAGTACAACGAGAGCATCGACCTCTCCAAGTACGAGGACTTCGACCACGCTAAGTTCCTCGGTACATTCTTTAATTATCAAAGTTGTACTGGGTCCGGCAGTGAAACGGAAAGATTAAAGTACGGATCTCATTATTGGAGTAATTAATCTTATTTATTTTTTCACACAAAATCTAATTTATTTAATTTTTAGGGTGAAATATAAAACTAAAATTGTCAACACCGGAAAATTACAATTTTAAATATTATAACTAAAACGGTTTTGAATCCAGCTTGTAGCATTACTGGGTAGCATAAAAAGCGTTGAAACAAAACAGTCAGCCTTATAGTGATGTATACTATACAGAAATACTTGTTTTCTATCTCCATATTATATACATTTACTGTAACTGTTCAGCACATAAATTTAAAATACAAATAGTTTTTTGCCCTCAGAGTTGGAAGGAATAGTTCTAGTACCTATAGAATGTTTAGTTTCACAAGCACAGTAATTAATTAATGGTTTTCACTTTTCAGACATTCCGGGAATAAAGTTCGACACCACAGTTAAGACAGACCAGACTCTGCCATGGTCGACCAGTGCTGCAGAAGACGTCGTCTTGTCCTCTACACCGAACATGCCCGCCTTCGACACCACCTTGGTGACAAACGTATCTGCTCAGCTGGGGGCACAGCGTTCCTCCATTGCAGAGTCCGCAATGCCAACGACCTAATGGTAGATTATCATTTATAATTTAGTTAAAGCCCAGATACACAAGAATTTCAGGAGAGATAAGGCTGAATTAGTTCGTAATATATTATTTTAGAAGAAGTTTTAGAACATATATCCTTTTAGTTTTTAGCTTATTAACAGGAAATTTCTTAAACTACTTTTTAACCAAAGGCAGTGTTATAATAGGTAGTTAGCACATGGCTGAGGCAGGAAGCTCAACATAGTTGAGGGAGCCCATGCACAGAATGCGCTGAAAGGGCTGCCTCCTCTCGGCTCCACATGGAGAGTCGAGTTTGCCCAAAGTTGACGACCCGAATGTGACCAAAGCATGTCCGAGAACAGCCGAACTCGCGCGTGCATCAATGGCTCTACTTGAGAAGGGACTCCTCGCAGCGCATTCTGTGCGTGGTTGGCCTGCCTTAGCCATGCGAAATCTATGCGCTATCTACCCACTGTAACATTGTCTTTGTTTTAAACTCACATGGCCAGCGTCATTATCAGAATTATTCATCTCTAAAAGAATTGTAGCAATCAAAGACTGCGAAGAATTGGTAATGTTTAGGTTTTAACGTACTGGCAAATGGTTTGTTTCAACAATTTGTACAACTACAACTCAAAATAGGTGTAAGACTTTTTGTACTTTACGTTTTAGCAACTTTGTTTTAACAACGTTAACATTTACCAACTAAAAAATCCTACTCAAAATCCCCCCTACATACTTTGAAAGGCAAGTGAGTTATGAACAGTTAGTTTTGACCTGTAAGAAAATGCCAGTTCTTATTGTTTCTTCACTTTTATTATGTGTTAAAAGTTATTCTACTATATATTTGGAATATTTATTATGTCTCTGAACTCTTTCCTATTTTTCCTCCATTGGTCAAGACTAAAGCAAGTTCTCCTCCCGCAGGTGTCCTGGGTTCGAAGGAGAGACTGGCACATCCTCAGCTCGGGCTCGTTAGTCTACACGAACGATGAACGCTTCCAAGTGGTTCACAGTGAAGACAACGAACTCTGGGACTTGCAGATCAGATATGTCCAGAAGAGAGACAATGGAACTTATGAGTGTCAGGTATATCAACAGTACATCATTGTAGATAGACCTTACATCAACTTTTATTATAACTTTTACACTAATATGGTTTACTGTGTTAACAGGTACTAAAGCCAAACCCAAACACACACTTTTCAAGGTGTCTGACACCAAGTAGTTTAACAAATTCAAAACTTATTTTATTTTCCACGACAAAACGATAAAAATATTGCTTCCAGGTAGCCACTAGCTCAGGAATGATCTCTCACTACTACAACTTGCACGTAGTAGTAGCTTCTGCCTTCATCCTCGGCAGTCAGGACTTCCATATCAAGGAGGGATCCACTATCACTCTCGTCTGCATAATTGAAAACGTAAGTGACATACCACTTTGAGTAAGTCATAGGCCTAGATGTATAGTAGCTGTTTGGGCAAAAATCAATAAAAAATATTATTGTATATTTTCTAAAACTTACTTTTGCCAAATAAAGTTACTTTTGATATAAAATTTAACTTCTGGGCTAACCACAAATCAATTTTAATTGTAACAAAACAAAATATATATCATCTTTAACAAGCGTCGCCTCTGACTAACAGTTACTAGGGAAATTTTCTAAGTAGGGATTTCAGTCTTTTGACTACAGCAAAAGTATACCATTTTCGAGGGACATTTCTCTACCCCTAGATTGTCGCAGCCTCTCTTGAATTCGCGGCTTATACTACTGCCAATTCCATTCTTGTTTGATATCTGATCCAACCTGGGCAAGGAACGAACCACTTGTGTTGTTGTCTCCTAGAGTAACGTAATATGAGCTAGTTATGACCTGACAGGAGCTTCATACTGACAATTGAGGCTTTCAAGTCTCAACAGACGTTCATTTCTTCGACGTAAAGAATAGGCTCGTTCAATATCCAAATCTATCACTAAACACAGCTGCTATATCGTGTGCCTCACTAGGAGTGCACTCTATCACCCGTCCCGCTCCACCAACATGGGCCGTTATGCTCTCCACACGATACGGCAACCGCGCTTGGTGATGGATTTCACAACATTCCGTATCCCATTAAACCTCTGTAAACACTCCATTATCCGTGGCTTCACCTGATTGTGTGTTTGCAGAGCTCAACAGCTCCTCAGTACGTGTTCTGGTACCACAACGACAGAATGGTGAGCCACGACTCCACCAGACCTGGCACTACTATCAGTATTGAGCCAGGACCACGTACTCACAGTAGACTTGTAGTGAGCAGCGCTGATGTAGCAGACTCGGGGAACTACACGTGTACAGCTCCCAACACTGAACCACACACTGTGCATGTGTACGTGTCGAGAGGTAAGTGTAGGCCTATATACAGGGTGTGTGTAAAGAATGCACCTTTTTATGTGAACAAGTATTGTATGCACATTTAGCTTGGCTACATTAGCCACCAGCCAAGGAAATTCTTAGCCGGGCAAACTCAGCCGTAAGGAATTTGTATTAGTGAGTGGGAAGGATTTAGGGCAAGGTAAAGAAGAAAATGAGTCTGCGGGCATCGATCATGCTTAGGAACTTGGGTGACTGATTTGGCCTTCGACAAGGATGGGGAGTTGTTTTTATCCTTGTTCACCTAAACCATGCTAAATCAAACCTTGGTCTCCAAACTGCATCACAGAGGTCTTCTAGATCCAAACAGGGGGTAATCAATAATGTTCACTCTCTCTTTAGGGTATCTTTTGCCAATTAAATCTCAAGAGCGAACCTTCTTTAGTGCACCTCCAGTTAGTCCCTCTCACTAATAACATTGTTATTGTAATTACTTATTCAGTTGAAGAGTCTGCTTCACACAGAAACGAAAACGGGGAGCAAATGTGGACGGGTTCGCATGTGAAGGCACACGGAGGCGCACGATAGGCTATACGGCAAACGCGTTCGGTGATGGATTTGGTGTTTGAGCTAGTCTTTACTTTATAACGAGGTAATGGCCGTCTATAGATCGTTATATTGTCTGAAATTATTTTAAATGTTCAAATTTCATTTTAAGCACGGCTATTTCATTCGGGTATATTGTAATCTATTCGATCCCTTTGGCTTTGTCTTTTCTACAAGCTTTCGTCTACCGGTCCGGCAGTGGGTTGGCCGTAGTCAGGCGGTACAAATGCTTGTTTTGCACCAATATAGCCCAGTTTTAACTTTTTACACTGGCCCTTTTTGGAAGTCACGTTAAGACTCTACTCGTATTACTCACTAATGACCTAATCCAGGGAGCAAGACTACATCTCATCATGCATAAAAACTTTCATTACACTCAGTATTTATTCCACACTCACATAAAATACCCTAAGAGTGGTCGATGTCAAGTAAAAAGTACCAAGTCCAAGACTTCTGGCCTTAAAATAATATGGGCTTATTTCTTTCATGGGTTCCACTCTGTTACGTTTTGTTTCAACATTTTTCATTCCATCTAGTTTATTTCTGTAGCACTTTTATAAGAATATATTGTCTTATTTTGTTCATTTCGCTCAGTATTGTGGTAAATAAAAAGTGGATACCATTTCTATACAAGAAAAATAGTTTTATATTACTTTATTATTCAATTTCGTGGCATTTTTGTTCAGTCCATTTTTATGTTCTCTCGACTCTCACCAAATTGAACCCCGTTCTGTTCTATTTAATCAGACCCCTAGTTCTGAATTATATATGCCAATGTAAAATAAACCATACGTTTGAAAGTAATAATTTAACTACATTTTACCTTACTGTCATTTACAAAGAAGACGGTTCAGGATTTTGTAAGTACTTAAAATACTAACAAATACCCAAAACTGAGCTTTATACGAAAATGCAAGTAGAAGTTTCACTCTGAGAAACTGCTTATTAACTGCAGAGTTTTGTTGCAGAGGGGGAAAGCACGGCAGCTATTCAGCGACAGAATTCTGCTCCTGTGACGTCACTCGAGCCCGCCGGCTACGTCATACTTGTGATGACGTCATTGTTTACTCTTTGATAGCTCTTCACTCACTCGTTACTTTTTAATTAAAGCTGTCAACGTAAACGTTTACTAACTGCGCTTAAAAGAGTGTTACATTTGAATATACACCATCTAAATAGTGTTACGTTTCAAGAAATGGTGTGCTAGGTTTCAAATTGTATTCAAGAATATAAATTAATTTGAATTTTTGACGAAATAATGAAGGTGGCAAAGCGTGTTGTTGCGTACTCATTTTCTTTATGACAAAAAATTAAACAAGTTTAGAATTTTAGAATTACTTTTTATTTTGTGGAAAAAAGCCAAAATAATTAAACATTGAAAATGTATGTAATTTTGAAAATTAGGAAGATGAGCACTAAGAGGTTAGAGTAGTATTATAGCTTCTAAAAAACCAAAATAATTAAAATTGAAATTTAATTTAATTTTTAACATCAAGAAGATGAGCACGCCACAGAAAGGTGATAGCCTATATTAATGTTATATTGTTTTATATTTCAGTATTTTTAAAATATATTTCTCTGTGTGTATTTTTGACCTTTGTTATTTACATTATGCATGACTACAAATGTTTTATTACGTTTATCAGTTACAATATTACCTGTTATAAAAATAACTAAATAAATAGCTTTAAGTACGTTGCTATTTTTTATTCAATATCGTGTTATTAATTGGTTCAATTTCAATTAGCTCTTTTTGTGTGAGGGGATTTTGACCTGTACTTTTTTAAAACTTACAACTCATTCGACATTGTAAAAGTTGGACAACATCTCATTAAATAAAAACAATATATTTAAAAGATGAATTTAGATTATTCTTTAGTGGAAAACTACATTTAAAACTCAAATGTTTTAGCCAATATACTGTCTGATAATTAAATACAGATAGGCCATACACATTTAAACGTAAGCTTCTGACCAAAGGTCTAACTACTGAAAAACTATTTGAGATTAAGGGTGGTTTCTTTATTTCTTTCTCTCTCACCTAACTGTATATGAAAGTAAAGTCAACATTTGTATTGCAATTCTGCTTTGGGGTTGGAATAAGTACTTTGTATTGGCAGCAGTTTCACAGAAATAACGAATGAGAGTAATTATTAGAAATTAGTTGATAGTTTGTCAACAATTAGAGGTCGGCAGACAACAAATCATCATGAACTGGATGTAGGTCTAACCAGTCCAACCTGGGTGCTTTCGGTTAAATTTTGCACAAGCTTTACTATAAGACAACTCTCTTTCAAACAGAGAGAGTAGCTAACCATAGGAGAGTTCTCGGATTGAAGAAATTGGCTTTAAGCTATGGTTTCCTAGGAAGCGGTGACCGCAGTGTTACGGCCGTACTATGACGGAGAACTTTTGTTTTCAATGTGATCATATTCAATGTGATTGTAATTTTATGTGTAATCAGCACGTCAAACCTAACAATTAAGAACGATATTATGTGAGTTAGCTGCTTGGATGCATGGACAATTTGTAATGTATTAGTGCTACATTATAATTGGAAAATGTTTACTGTTATGTAGCATTGAAAAAATAAATAAATAAATCATGTGTACACTAGGTGTTTTCCTAGAGAGTGCCACTATAAATTACTGCATTGAAAACAAAGTTCACCGTCATATTATTTACGGAATACGGTAGTAACTACTCCTTAGGAGCCATAGCTTTAAACAAAATTTCGCCGGCTAAAGGTTGGTTATCTTACCAGCTGCTTATGCATGGACTTAAAGGTTAGTGCTAGGGTAAAATTTGTTATTGTTGAATTTAAATAAATAAAAAAATAATAAAATTTAAATTTGTGGGTGTGGTCCTGTAAATTCTGGAGGTCAGGTTTTGATACATGATATTTAAATTTAAAACTTAATTACGCACGGCTAAAGATATGATGATGTCAGTGATCATCTATGATACCCGCAAACTTGAAGTAATTCACTTAATATTAAAATTAAGTCACAAAACCGTTGGTGTAATTGAGCTATTTTAATGTAATTTAAATACACTCATGAACACCTCACAACTCGGAACCAAATTTTTCTTTAACCATCACACTTTTAGTTCATCCTTCACACCCTATTTGCCTTAAAATTTTTTGTAATGAGTTGGTTTTAATGATGTGATATAGTTTATGTTTAGCTGTTTAATTAAAACAATGTGTTCCTTTTTTGTAAATAGGATTTTATCTCTAAATATTTACAATGTCTAAAACCCTAATTTACCTTTGAAAGTCCACATTGCTAAGTTCTTGAGATTTAAGAATTTATTTTATTCTCCATTGTGCATTTTGGTTGTAATCGTTAATAAATTTACACTGTATCAGAATGTATAAAATAGACAGAATACATTTACCGATATTATATCAGCATCATGACGCAAAATTCGTTCATCACTCGGCCCAAAAGCTTTACTTTAGAACCTAGTGAAGAAATATTATTCTTGATGTTGAAATTAAAACTGAAAAGTCATTGTAGAGTAAAATTAACTACGAAAGGTTACGAACAGTGTTTTCTATGGAAGGACGAGTTGGGGGTTACAAAACCTGTCTGAGAGCAGGGCCCGTGTATGTAGTTAATTACAGAACTTCAGCTGCTTTTGTCCAGGCCATGTGCGAGTTTCCAGGCTGTCTCGCTTTTGTTCCGTTTTAGAAACGTTGGGGAAAGTGAATGATTAAATAAATGCCATTTGAAATATTTTGCTCTCTGTCTATTTTTTACTTCTGCATGGTTTAGTGAAATATAATTTCTTTGGTTATTTATTACAAAATTCAGGTAAGATTTCATTTTAAATATCAAAACCAAACTAATCAACCCTAACATAACTACTTCTGTAGAGGTCCCTTAAAATTATCAAAAGGTACGTGCTCCGAAATATTGTAATTTCATGATCTTAGGTAATTGCATTTTTAATTTTAGCAATTACCTTAGTTTATAAAATCAAACACCGACCGAGCATTCGATCAGTTTGAAAAAATAATGTGTAAGTTTAATCCTTTTTAATTTTATTTCATACGAATACATTGCAATTGTTGATTAATTGAATATTCCGACCCGCTTTCTATTGGGAAACATATACAGATTTTAAACCGTAAATTCATAAATACTCGTACTATAGTATATTAATAAAGTTCTGATTTCAGGTGTGTGTTTTCTTTCACTAAATCACTATTTGAGATGCCGACCACTCTCATGAGGGTATCTTAAGGCAAATATGTGGTGAAGGATGAGTGTGATGAGTGGTAGTAATGAGTTATGAGGTGTAGTCTTGTTACAAACTAAGGCCGACTCTTCCTTAGAATGGGTCATTATATTAATAGCCCAATGACTAATGGAAATACAAGGACCAACGGCTTAACGAGACTTCCGAACCACGCAGGTGATGGTCTGATATGTCTAAACGATGGTGGGAGTTGATGCGGGTATCATCAGATGATCACTGATTATCTGAGCCGCTTTAGACCTATATCATCCCTCAAAACCTGACCTCATGAAGCTGGATTAACAGAGGCATGCCATGTATTTACAGGCTAGCTGTTTAGAGTAGCAGTAGTGGTCCAGCTTTCACTGGATTAACTCTGCGAGGTCATAATTATTCCCCACTTATGTATCATTTTTTACGAGCAATGTAAACTTTTCAGTCATGATAAAATATTTTATTCGTGGCGAAGCATCGGTTAACAGCTAGTCTATTATATTTTCACCAGTTTGAATAGGCGGTAGGCCTACATTCTCTGTATTTCTAAACCTCCACTTGCTCGGTGTCTATGTACGAGTAGGTGGGAGTATAGACTGGGACTCGTGGCGTGGTTCTGTAATCCAGCTTCATGGAGGTCAGGTTTTGAGGATGATATAGGTCTAAAGCTGCTCAGATAATCTCAGTGATCATCTGGTTGGAATATCAGACCATCACCTTAGGAAATCACGTTAAGCCGTGGTCCTTGTATTTCCATTGGTCATTGGGCTATTAATAATGACCCGTTCTAAGGAAGAGTCGGCCTTAGTTTGTAACAGACTACCCTCATAACTCATTACACCACTCATCACACTCATCCTTCACCACATATTTGCCTTAAATACCCTCATGAGTGGTCGGCATCTCAAATAGTGATTTAGTGACTTAGGTTCAAAGCAAACATGTTGGTGTAAGGATGGTATCTCGTTGTGGGATCAGCTGAGGAATTGAAGCTTACTCTGTGATGGATGCGTGGACAGATGAGAAATGGGGCTAAAGTTACTTTGTACAGCACTATTAGTTTTACACTTCTCCAGCCACCCGTCTCAGATCCTTGGTTACATTTTCGTGTACACTTTTATTTTAAGAGTTATACTTTCGTATTGAAATATAGGGGGATAAGTAAATAAATGGTTCACTTCGTAAACATAATATATTTATGTAAGGCAATCGTCACAGAATTAGTAAGCAAAAACGTCTAATCATCTTGACATTTAAGTCCGTCAAACATGCAATATTTTATTTACTCTCGCATCCATTCGAATAATTCCTCCATTAGCCCAACTGGCTGTTTGTTATAGTATGCGTTCTCCCGGACGTGTGGTATGAACTTGTCTGTGATATAAAAGAAAGTGTAAATGTTTTTGAAAAAGTTTTAAATACATTGGGGCAATAAAAAGTGTGTAAAGATTAGGCTCCTTTCCCCGGCCTGTATCCTCGGTACCCTGTTTGTAAATCGGCCATTTTATATTTTTCAAAAAGAAAAAGTTTTCAAAAGGATACTTTGTTAGCGTGCCATTAAATTTTTTAATGTTTTACCCCCACTTTTAACTACTTCCTCCCACTCAAACAATTTGGTAGAACACTTCTAATATACCCCAAATCGTAATTTTTTTATCTTTCCCTTCCTTTAACAATTCCAAATATTGTACCCCTGAACCCTAAAAACGGACTCTTTTACCATTAACCGTTGACAGAATAAATATTTTTACTAAAAGAACTCTCTAAAACCCCATAAAACAAAAATCTGCCTGTTCCCAACACTGAAGAACCTGAAATACAAAATTTCATGAAGAATGGACCACCGTTCTGTGTTGCCCAGTTCGGTAGCTGTTCCTGCCTCTAGTTTCATAGAGTGAATGTCACTTCCTCTTATCATATTGCATAAAATGATCTGATTCCAAATTGTACAGAAAGTTTTTATTACAACAGGGTTAAACTTTTTAAACGATGGCTACCACACTCTTTCCTACAAAGCTTTGCGCTTGTTCAAACTGCTTTTTTAGGATACAAATTCTGATCAGATTCATAAATCAAAATTCTAAGTGAATAACGCAGGAGTTAGGTACGCGCTCTGCTGGCATAGCTTCTGTTATTTAAGTATAATAAAATTGCTTAAACATTAGCAACCTAAGTATGTTTATTAGATTTAATTCGACGTCACACAAGAATAAAAGCTCAACAAACCCGCTTTTGTTCTTAGTAAAGTCTTCCGTTTAGTTTTTGCAACTTCCTTTAGCTTTGACTGGTTGCAGTTGAGGCAATAACTTGAAAACTTTACCTCAAGTATGACAACTATTGTCGTGTTTGATACAGAAAATACAGACCACCATTGTGTCTGAGCTGACCACTCAGACAGAGTAAAGAGTTGGTCGGGACTCGCACAAAGAACCCTTATATCGTAAGTAGGGTATTGATATCTTCCTTTTTGTGCAAGTCAAACAGCTTCAAACTTTATTCCTCTGCTTCGATGCAAGTTTTCATTTTAGTACTTAAAGTTTCCGTTGTGTTTCTTTCTTAAGTTCCCTTTATTTTATTAGTTTTAATATAATTTTTCATGAAGTATTGAGAACTGTCATGTTAGTTTGATTTGATATTTTATATTCCTTGTAGTATTTTGTAGATTTAGTTGTAAGTTTTGACACTATTTTTGTAGCGTATTATTTGACTTTTGTACCGAAAAAAGTTTGTCTTGTTTAAAGAGGCAAAGCTAGGATTACAAAGTCCTCTCCACAACTCAACCTCGACCTTTACTTAGCGTTACAGTATAGTCACTTTACAAATGTAAGTGGTGACTGCGGGGATCGAACCCGCGCCAGCGGAGTGATGAGCTCCGGAGTCGCGCACGATTTCAACCCGCCAAAAATACTCATATGCACAGATTACAAGTGAAGAGATTTAAATTTAAATACAGTATAGATATTTCAGAATTTGGCGATAACATGGTGCAGATGGATTATTATTTTGAATTTTACTTTAAGTTGTTTGTTATTAACGTTTTCATATTGAAGAGCTAATATTGATAAATGACACCTTTCACAATAATGTTTATATTAGTGTCATTTATCTGATGAACAGTATTGAAAATGCTGAAATATAATAAGTTCAGCATCTTTGTAAATTGAGTTTTAATTAGCAGACGAGATTGCAAATATCAAAAACAGTATAGATATATTCTCTACAATGAAAGAAATTGAACTTTAATAACTTAGTAATTTAAATTGAATAAATAGTAGCCATAAGCATTGAAAAAAAGATATGTTTTTAACTAATAAGATTTTAATGGTTTTTTGTAATTTTAAACTGTTGACTGAAATTATTCTCAACAGGATGTACGAGTATATAATATATCGTTGAAAAGCCTTGTTTCCCCTAAAATAATATTATAAATGTATATAGTTGAAATATTTTTGGGACAACGCGAACATAATACTTATGACCATACACCAAATAAGCGATGTTTTGATTAAAGCTGAAGTTATCTTTCACGCATAAAAATCAGGATTTCTGAAAACTGCTAAAATTTACAGTAGGCCATGAAATTGTCTTTAAGTTTAATACATCTACGTTGTGCGTCAATTGTACATTTTTAAACTCATGAGCTGTGATATATCCTGGTGTATATTATTGTTTTGTTTCTAGGATAGGTTTACATTCAAGAATTTTGGTTTTAGTTTTAAACAGTTTTGGCCCCAAAGCAAGACGTTAATAAACTATTAGCATCTCTTTTGTTATTATTATTCAGTTTTAATAATTTCACAGTATTCTATTTGAACTGTTTAAACAGTAAGTGCAATCCAACTAGTCTTGTTTCGTTTAACTCTCCAGTACCAAAATAAAACCAGATTAAAATTCAAAAGTAAAATGTGACACTTAATACTTTACCAAACGCTCTTTTGCAATTATTTAAGGATTTACACTTCCTTTAAATATATGACATACCGATATATGTAACATTTATAAATAATGTCTTCAGGTTGTAAATGTACCGAGGTCGAGAGGGAAAGATGTACGGATGTTATTGGTTTAGTTTTCTAGTAAGATATCAAATCGCTGACTTTTCTTCAATTCTACAACTCTGCAGTACTGACTTTATTCAAAGTTCTTTGTTAACACGACCCACTCTACAGTAAGTATATAGTTATAATTTTCATGAATAAAATGTGTCAAATCTAACTTCTTTGCAAAGAAAATAATACTGTTATTATTTTATTCAAGTCTGGTCAAATGTTCGTTGACGTAATCAATCTATATAAATAAAATACTTATTCTTTGTTCGCACATTGCAAAGAATCCATCAGTTTTTTGGTTATTTAATGTCATATACTTTCATAGACCGAAACTGGTGTCAAAAAAATTCCCATCTGTCTGTGTAACGTTTTTAAGGAATCTTGGACCGCTTATAACTCAGAATCACTGTGCTATGGCGGTGAAACTTCGTTTTAGGTTGGCCCATTGCGTGTCTTTAGCTATATTTTATAACCCATACAAATTTCCACAACATAAAATGGCGAGGGGTTAAAGTGGGCACTTTGCACGTTTTGCAGGCAATTTAGACCGCTTATAACTCGAAATCCGTTGAAGCTATGGCGGTGAAACTTTGTTTGAGGGTTGCCAATCACCTCAGTGTGTCTTTAGCTACATTTTATGTCCAGATAACATCCTCAAAAAAAGGCGGAACGGTTCTCACAAGGTAGCTAACACTTATCTATATAAATAAAATAAGACTTGTGTTCGTAAATTGCAAAGAATCCATCGGTTTGCTATTTGGTGCTTATATACTTTGATAACCGAAACTGGTGTCAAAAAAATCCTGTCGTCCGTCTTTAACGTTTTAAGGCCTGGCTGTTTATAACTCAAAATTGACGAATCTATGGCGGTGAAACTTCCTTTAAGGGTTTAGCTCATTACGCAGTTTGTATTTCGCTGTATTTCATACCCATACATCATCCAAAAAATAAATGGCGACTGAACACGTTTTTAGGCGTTTGGACCACTTATAAGTCAACATTGGCTGCAAACTATGTTTAAGGGTTAAGTCTACTCACGCAGTGTATCTATATAGGTATATTGCACCATACAACATCCACAAGGTGAACTACTAGCAAACTAAATTGTTTTCTAAGGATATATATAGGCAACTGTTTATTTAAATTTGCCATTTTCTTAAAAAATATACACACTGTTGTTAATAAAGCCCCAGGCTAAGCGCGTGGTACCTCAGTACTGCTAATAATAATACACTTTGCAAAACCGCGTTCAACGCCATTATTTTAAAATTAATCTCGCGGTTGAAATACGATTCCTACCGTTTTTCAGTGAACAAAAAAGAACACAACGTTTCGGGATCTGGAATTTGATTTCGTTTTCAGGCGAAGAGTAACCAAAGTCATAACACTAAACATTAAGAAAAGAACTAGCCTAAAAGTAATCAGCGCAAGATGACTCACCTACCACCAGATAACCTTAATATGTTCCCCCCTCATACTTATTTAAATTAATAACAGCTAGCCTAGACAACAATACGCTAAATCACTATTTGAGATGCCGACCACTCATGAGGTAGTAATGAGTTATGAGGTGTAGTCTTGTTAAACCAAGGCCGACCTTCCTTAGAATGGGTAATTAATTAATAGCCCAATGACCAATAAAAAAACAGTGACCAATGGCTTAACGTGACTTCCGAACCACGCAGGTGATGGTCTGATATGTCTAAACGTTGATATGTCAGATAACTTAACGAGAAAACAAATAGAGAAATCGTGTTGACTGCCAGTGACAGCTGTACACCGGACTGACAACTAGCCAGCAACCAGACATCCCCATTGGCTGGCTCAGAGCAGCGGATGACCAATCACAGCCGTAAACTAGTCTGACCAACTGTAACAGAGAACACAAAAATACCTCAGCAATTGTATCATCGTCAACAACAAACCTCAAACAAATTATTTAATTCATTCTAATCTCTGGTCTATACTGCTTATAACCAGCTGTAATCAGAGGTAATTATAAACCTTCGAGAATCCGTGTCTAGAGTAATTATGGTTACGTAAATACCAAACTAAAAGTAAATACTCACAAACCAAACTAAAAGGTAAACATTGAAGAAGTTAAAATATATTAAAATAGGTAAATCAAGATTCAGTTTTAATGATGTAACTATATGAAACACCGTACTAGAACTGCAAGAGCTGAGCAAATAATTTTTGGAACATTAAAGTAAAGAGAACATTTAAACATGCGTTGGAACATACCTCCCCAGGGGCAAGGGAGACCTCCACACCAGCATACTTCTAAGTAACTGAACCCAGAAAAGCTATACGGTACCAATATGACTGGGACTCGTGGCGTGGTCCTGTAATCCAGCTTCATGAAGGTCAGGTTTTGAGGATGATATAGGTCTAAAGCGGCTCAGATAGTCTCAGTGATCATCTGATGATACTCCCACCATCGTTTAGACATACAGTCAGTGTGGTTCGGTGTCACGTTAAGCCGTTGGTCCTTGTATTTCCATTGGTCATTGGGCTATTAATTAACCCATTCTAAGGAAGAGTCGGCCTTAGTTTGTAACAAGACTACACCTCATAACTATTACTACCACTCATCCTTCACCACATACATATTTGCCCTTAAAATACCCTCATGAGTGGTGGTATTTCAATATAGTGATTTAGTGAATGTGGTAATGAATAATAATAATTTCTGGTAAAATATATAATTTTGAAACTGTAAACAAAGTAAGCAAAATCCCTGAAATACTAAGTTAATATTTATGTATGGGTCTGATATAGGAAGGCAGTTTGATTGAACCGCGTGAATACTGACACAACCGATGTATATGAGTACACGTACATGTGCGACATTTAGTTTAGAGGTTTCAAGTTAGGTTGAGTTCCACACAGCAATCAACGCATCGTCACAGCCTTGTTAGTATGGATTACCTTGTCTATGTGCTAATGGCTCTTTGTTGCATCTCCCGCCAATACTCGTTCATGTTATAACAACGCCTGTTAGTATTACTTTTTGTAACACTACGAATCATTCACTTTAAAAATACGCCACCCTTAGAATGGTCGGTGTTAGAAAAGCTATTCATTTTTATTACAAATTATAGCAAAAGCCGTACAAGAAAAACGGATAGAAGAAAATCTGACCTTCCCAACACCTATCGAGTCAAATGTCAAAGCTTTAACTTTATTTATAAAAGGCTTTGTCCTGACTGACTGACTAAACTCTGCAACTGCGATACCTCTGCTTCTTGTTCACTGATGCCAACACAAGCAAGCGTGTGATGAATATTGCTTGTATAATACATGTAACAAGCAGAGCAGGCTGCGGGATGGTTTGCATCTGATTGTCTCGGGTCCAGCAAGTTAAGGATAGGGTCTAAGTGTTATGGCGTAGTTAAGTATTCAAGTGCTGCCAACCTTGCTTCTAAACTCTGCAACTGCGATACCTCTGCTTCTTGTTCACTGATGCCAACACAAGCAAGCGTGTGATGAATATTGCTTGTATAATACATGGAACAAGCAGAGCAGGCTGCGGGATGGTTTGCATCTGATTGTCTCGGGTCCAGCAAGTTAAGGATAGGGTCTAAGTGTTATGGCGTAGTTAAGTATTCAAGTGCTGCCAACCTTGCTTCTAAACTCTGCAACTATGATACCTCTGCTTTTGTTCACTGATGCCAACACAAGCAACCGTGTGATGAATATTGCTTGTATAATACATGTAACAAGCAGAGCAGGCTGCGGGATGGTTTGCATCTGATTGTCTCGGGTCCAGCAAGTTAAGGATAGGGTCTAAGTGTTATGGCGTAGTTAAGTATTCAAGTGCTGCCAACCTTGCTTCTAAACTCTGCAACTGCGATACCTCTGCTTCTTGTTCACTGATGCCAACACAAGCAACCGTGATGAATATTGTTGTATATACATAACAAGCAGCAGGCTGGGATGGTTTGCATCTGATTGTCTCGGGTCCAGCAAGTTAAGGATAGGGTCTAAGTGTTATGGCGTAAAGTATTCAAGTGCTGCCAACCTTGCTTCTAAACCTGCAACGATACCTCTGCTTCTTGTTCACTGATGCCAACACACAAGCAAGGTGATGAATATTGCTTGTATAATACATGTAACAAGCAGAGCAGGCTGCGGGATGGTTTGCATCTGATTGTCTCGGGTCCAGCAAGTTAAGGATAGGGTCTAAGTGTTATGGCGTAGTTAAGTATTCAAGTGCTGCCAACCTTGCTTCTAAACTCTGCAACTGCGATACCTCTGCTTTTGTTCTGATGCCAACACAAGCAACTGTGATGAATATTGCTTGTATAATACATGGAACAAGCAGAGCAGGCTGCGGGATGGTTTGCATCTGATTGTCTCGGGTCCAGCAAGTTAAGGATAGGGTCTAAGTGTTATGGCGTAGTTAAGTATTCAAGTGCTGCCAACCTTGCTTCTAAACTCTGCAACTGCGATACCTCTGCTTCTGTTCACTGATGCCAACACAAGCAAGCATGTGATGAATATTGCTTGTATAATACATATAACAAGCAGAGCAGGCTGCGGGATGGTTTGCATCTGATTGTCTCGGGTCCAGCAAGTTAAGGATAGGGTCTAAGTGTTATGGCGTAGTTAAGTATTCAAGTGCTGCCAACCTTGCTTCTAAACTCTGCAACTGCGATACCTCTGCTTCTTGTTCACTGATGCCAACACAAGCAACCGTGTGATGAATATTGCTTGTATAATACATGGAACAAGCAGAGCAGGCTGCGGGATGGTTTGCATCTGATTGTCTCGGGTCCAGCAAGTTAAGGATAGGGTCTAAGTGTTATGTAAGTATTCAAGTGCTGCCAACCTTGCTTCTAAACTCTGCAACTGCGATACCTCTGCTTCTTGTTCACTGATGCCAACACAAGCAACTTTGTGATGAATATTGCTTGTATAATACATGGAACAAGCAGAGCAGGCTGCGGGATGGTTTGCATCTGATTGTCTCGGGTCCAGTAAAGATAGGGTCTAAGTGTTATGGCGTAGTTAAGTATTCCGTGCTGCTTCTAAACCTGCAACTGCGATACCTCTGCTTCTTGTTCACTGATGCCAACACAAGCAACTGTGTGATGAATATTGCTTGTATAATACATGGAACAAGCAGAGCAGGCTGCGGGATGGTTTGCATCTGATTGTCTCGTCCAGCAAGTTAAGGATAGGTCTAAGTGTTATGGCGTAGTTAAGTATTCGCTGCCAACCTTGCTTATAAACTCTGCAACTGCGATACCTCTGCTTGTTCACTGATGCCAACACAAGCAAGCGTGTGATGAATATTGCTTGTATAATACATGTAACAAGCAGAGCAGGCTGGTGGATGGTATCTGATTGTCTCGGGTCCAGCAAGTTAAGGATAGGGTCTAAGTGTTATGGCGTAGTTAAGTATTCAAGTGCTGCCAACCTTGCTTCTAAACTCTGCAACTGCGATACCTCTGCTTCTTGTTCACTGATGCCAACACAAGCAACCGTGTGATGAATATTGCTTGTATAATACATGTAACAAGCAGAGCAGGCTGCGGGATGGTTTGCATCTGATTGTCTCGGGTCCAGCAAGTTAAGGATAGGGTCTAAGTGTTATGGCGTAGTTAAGTATTCAAGTGCTGCCAACCTTGCTTCTAAACTCTGCAACTGCGATACCTCTGCTTTTTGTTCACTGATGCCAACACAAGCAACCGTGTGATGAATATTGCTTTATAATACATATACAAGCAGAGCAGGCTGCGGGATGGTTTGCATCTGATTGTCTCGGGTCCAGCAAGTTAAGGATAGGGTCTAAGTGTTATGGCGTAGTTAAGTATTCAAGTGCTGCCAACCTTGCTTCTAAACTCTGCAACTGCGATACCTCTGCTTTTGTTCACTGATGCCAACACAAGCAACCGTGTGATGAATATTGCTTGTATAATATATACGCAGAGCAGGCTGCGGGATGGTTTGCATCTGATTGTCTCGGGTCCAGCAAGTTAAGGATAGGGTCTAAGTGTTATGGCGTAGTTAAGTATTCGCGCTGCCAACCTTGCTTATAAACTCTGCAACTGCGATACCTCTGCTTCTTGTTCACTGATGCCAACACAAGCAACCGTGTGATGAATATTGCTTGTATAATACATATAACAAGCAGAGCAGGCTGTGGATGGTTTGCATCTGATTGTCTCGGGTCCAGCAAGTTAAGGATAGGGTCTAAGTGTTATGGCGTAGTTAAGTATTCAAGCTGCCAACCTTGCTTATAAACTCTGCAACTGCGATACCTCTGCTTCTTGTTCACTGATGCCAACAAACAAGCGTGGATGAATATTGCTTGTATAATACATATAACAAGCAGAGCAGGCTGCGGGATGGTTTGCATCTGATTGTCTCGGGTCCAGCAAGTTAAGGATAGGGTCTAAGTGTTATGGCGTAGTTAAGTATTCGCGCCAACCTTGCTTATAAACTCTGCAACTGCGATACCTCTGCTTCTTGTTCACTGATGCCAACACAAGCAAGCGTGTGATGAATATTGCTTGTATAATACATATAACAAGCAGAGCAGGCTGCGGGATGGTTTGCATCTGATTGTCTCGGGTCCAGCAAGTTAAGGATAGTCTAAGTGTTATGGCGTAGTTATATCTGCGCTGCCAACCTGTTTCTAAACTCTGCAACTGCGATACCTCTGCTTCTTGTTCACTGATGCCAACACAAGCAACGTGTGATGAATATTGCTTGTATAATACATGAACAAGCAGAGCAGGCTGCGGGATGGTTTGCATCTGATTGTCTCTGGTCCAGCAAGTTAAGGATAGGGTCTAAGTGTTATGGCGTAGTTAAGTATTCAGTGCTGCCAACCTTGCTTTAAACTCTGCAACTGCGATACCTCTGCTTCTTGTTCACTGATGCCAACACAAGCAACTTGTGATGAATATTGCTTGTATAATACATGTAACAAGCAGAGCAGGCTGCGGGATGGTTTGCATCTGATTGTCTCGGGTCCAGCAAGTTAAGGATAGGGTCTAAGTGGCGTAGTTAAGTATTCAAGTGCTGCCAACCTTGCTTCTAAACTCTGCAACTGCGATACCTCTGCTTCTTGTTCACTGATGCCAACACAAGCAACTGTGATGAATATTGCTTTATAATATATAACAAGCAGAGCAGGCTGCGGGATGGTTTGCATCTGATTGTCTCTGGTCCAGCAAGTTAAGGATAGGTCTAAGTGTTATGGCGTAGTTAAGTATTCAAGTGCTGCCAACCTTGCTTCTAAACTCTGCAACTGTGATACCTCTGCTTCTTGTTCACTGATGCCAACACAAGCAACTTTGTGATGAATATTGCTTGTATAATACATGTAACAAGCAGAGCAAGCTGCGGGATGGTTTGTATCTGATTGTCTCGGGTCCAGCAAGTTAAGGATAGGGTCTAAGTTATGGCGTAGTTAAGTATTCAAGTGCTGCCAACCTTGTTTCTAAACTCTGCAACTGCGATACCTCTGCTTCTTGTTCACTGATGCCAACACAAGCAACCTGTGATGAATATTGCTTGTATAATACATGTAACAAGCAGAGCAGGCTGCGGGATGGTTTGCATCTGATTGTCTCGGGTCCAGCAAGTTAAGGATAGGGTCTAAGTGTTATGGCGTAGTTAAGTATTCAAGTGCTGCCAACCTTGCTTCTAAACTCTGCAACTGCGATACCTCTGCTTCTTGTTCACTGATGCCAACACAAGCAACCGTGTGATGAATATTGCTTGTATAATACATGTAACAAGCAGAGCAGGCTGCGGGATGGTTTGCATCTGATTGTCTCGGGTCCAGCAAGTTAAGGATAGGGTCTGTTATGGCGTAGTTAAGTATTCAAGTGCTGCCAACCTGCTTCTAAACTCTGCAACTGCGATACCTCTGCTTCTTGTTCACTGATGCAAACACAAGCAAGCGTGTGATGAATATTGCTTGTATAATACATGTAACAAGCAGAGCAGGCTGCGGGATGGTTTGCATCTGATTGTCTCGGGTCCAGCAAGTTAAGGATAGGTCTAAGTGTTATGGCGTAGTTAAGTATTCAAGTGCTGCCAACCTTGCTTCTAAACTCTGCAACTGCGATACCTCTGCTTCTTGTTCACTGATGCCAACACAAGCAAGCGTGTGTGATGAATATTGCTTGTATAATACATGTAACAAGCAGAGCAGGCTGCGGGATGGTTTGCATCTGATTGTCTCGGGTCCAGCAAGTTAAGGATAGGGTCTAAGTGTTATGGCGTAGTTAAGTATTCAAGTGCTGCCAACAGCCTACAAACTCTGCAACTGCGATACCTCTGCTTCTTGTTCACTGATGCCAACACAAGCAAGCGTGTGATGAATATTGCTTGTATAATACATGGAACAAGCAGAGCAGGCTGCGGGATGGTTTGCATCTGATTGTCTCGGGTCCAGCAAGTTAAGGATAGGGTCTAAGTGTTATGGCGTAGTTAAGTATTCAAGTGCTGCCAACCTTGCTTCTAAACTCTGCAACTGCGATACCTCTGCTTCTTGTTCACTGATGCCAACACAAACAACTTTGTGATGAATATTGCTTGTATAATACATGTAACAAGCAGAGCAGGCTGCGGGATGGTTTGCATCTGATTGTCTCGGGTCCAGCAAGTTAAGGATAGGGTCTAAGTGTTATGGCGTAGTTAAGTATTCAAGTGCTGCCAACCTTGCTTCTAAACTCTGCAACTGCGATACCTCTGCTTCTTGTTCACTGATGCCAACACAAGCAACTTTGTGATGAATATTGCTTGTATAATACATGTAACAAGCAGAGCAGGCTGCGGGATGGTTTGCATCTGATTGTCTCGGGTCCAGCAAGTTAAGGATAGGGTCTAAGTGTTATGGCGTAGTTAAGTATTCAAGTGCTGCCAACCTTGCTTCTAAACTCTGCAACTGCGATACCTCTGCTTCTTGTTCACTGATGCCAACACAAGCAACGTGTGATGAATATTGCTTGTATAATACATGGAACAAGCAGAGCAGGCTGCGGGATGGTTTGCATCTGATTGTCTCGGGTCCAGCAAGTTAAGGATAGGGTCTAAGTGTTATGGCGTAGTTAAGTATTCAAGTGCTGCCAACCTTGCTTCTAAACTCTGCAACTGCGATACCTCTGCTTCTTGTTGTTCCTGATGCCAACACAAGCAACGTGTGATGAATATTGCTTGTATAATACATAACAAGCAGAGCAGGCTGCGGGATGGTTTGCATCTGATTGTCTCGGGTCCAGCAAGTTAAGGATAGGGTCTAAGTGTTATGGCGTAGTTAAGTATTCAAGTGCTGCCAACCTTGCTTCTAAACTCTGCAACTGCGATACCTCTGCTTCTTGTTCACTGATGCCAACACAAGCAAGCGTGTGATGAATATTGCTTGTATAATACATGTAACAAGCAGAGCAGGCTGGGATGGTTTGCATCTGATTGTCTCGGGTCCAGCAAGTTAAGGATAGGGTCTAAGTGTTATGGCGTAGTTAAGTATTCAAGTGCTGCCAACCTTGCTTCTAAACTCTGCAACTGCGATACCTCTGCTTCTTGTTCACTGATGCCAACACAAGCAAGCGTGTGATGAATATTGCTTGTATAATACATGTAACAAGCAGAGCAGGCTGCGGGATGGTTTGCATCTGATTGTCTCGGGTCCAGCAAGTTGGGATAGGGTCTAAGTGTTATGGCGTAGTTAAGTATTCAAGTGCTGCCAACCTTGCTTCTAAACTCTGCAACTGCGATACCTCTGCTTCTTGTTCACTGATGCCAACACAAGCAACGTGTGATGAATATTGCTTGTATAATACATGTAACAAGCAGAGCAGGCTGCGGGATGGTTTGCATCTGATTGTCTCAGGTCCAGCAAGTTAAGGATAGGGTCTAAGTGTTATGGCGTAGTTAAGTATTCAAGTGCTGCCAACCTTGCTTCTAAACTCTGCAACTGCGATACCTCTGCTTCTTGTTCACTGATGCCAACACAAGCAAGCGTGTGATGAATATTGCTTGTATAATACATGGAACAAGCAGAGCAGGCTGCGGGATGGTTTGCATCTGATTGTCTCGGGTCCAGCAAGTTAAGGATAGGGTCTAAGTGTTATGGCGTAGTTAAGTATTCAAGTGCTGCCAACCTTGCTTCTAAACTCTGCAACTGCGATACCTCTGCTTCTTGTTCACTGATGCCAACACAAGCAAGCATGTGATGAATATTGCTTGTATAATACATGTAACAAGCAGAGCAGGCTAAGGATGGTTTGCATCTGATTGCCTCGGGTCCAGCAAGTTAAGGATAGGGTCTAAGTGTTATGGCGTAGTTAAGTATTCAAGTGCTGCCAACCTTGCTTCTAAACTCTGCAACTGCGATACCTCTGCTTCTTGTTCACTGATGCCAACACAAGCAAGCGTGTGATGAATATTGCTTGTATAATACATGTAACAAGCAGAGCAGGCTGTAGGATGGTTTGCATCTGATTGTCTCGGGTCCAGCAAGTTAAGGATAGGGTCTAAGTGTTATGGCGTAGTTAAGTATTCAAGTGCTGCCAACCTTGCTTCTAAACTCTGCAACTGCGTACCTCTGCTTCTTGTTCACTGATGCCAACACAAGCAAGCGTGTGATGAATATTGCTTGTATAATACATGAACAAGCAGAGCAGGCTGCAGGATGGTTTGCATCTGATTGTCTCGGGTCCAGCAAGTTAAGGATAGGGTCTAAGTGTTATGGCGTAGTTAAGTATTCAAGTGCTGCCAACCTTGCTTCTAAACTCTGCAACTGCGATACCTCTGTTCTTGTTCACTGATGCCAACACAAAACAGCGTGATGTGATGAATATTGCTTGTATAATACATGGAACAAGCAGAGCAGAATGCGGATGGTTTGCATCTGATTGTCTCGGGTCCAGCAAGTTAAGGATAGGATCAAGTGTTATGGCGTAGTTAAGTATTCAAGTGCTGCCAACCTTGCTTCTAAACTCTGCAACTGCGATACCTCTGCTTCTTGTTCACTGATGCCAACACTTAAGCAAGCGTGTGATGAATATTGCTTGTATAATACATGTAACAAGCAGAGCAGGCTGCGGGATGGTTTGCATCTGATTGTCTCGGGTCCAGCAAGTTAAGGATAGGGTCTAAGTGTTATGGCGTAGTTAAGTATTCAAGTGCTGCCAACCTTGCTTCTAAACTCTGCAACTGCGATACCTCTGCTTCTTGTTCAGTGATGCCAACACAAGCAAGCGTGTGATGAATATTGCTTGTATAATACATGGAACAAGCAGAGCAGGCTGCGGGATTTGCATCTGATTGTCTCGGGTCCAGCAAGTTAAGGATAGGGTCTAAGTGTTATGGCGTAGTTAAGTATTCAAGTGCTGCCAACCTTGCTTCTAAACTCTGCAACTGTGATACCTCTGCTTCTTGTTCACTGATGCCAACACAAGCAAGCGTGTGATGAATATTGCTTGTATAATACATGTAACAAGCAGAGCAGGCTGCGGGATGGTTTGCATCTGATTGTCTCGGGTCCAGCAAGTTAGGATAGGGTCTAAGTGTTATGGCGTAGTTAAGTATTCAAGTGCTGCCAACCTTGCTTCTAAACTCTGCAACTGTGATACCTCTGTTTCTTGTTCACTGATGCCAACACAACAAGCGTGTGATGAATATTGCTTGTATAATACATGTAACAAGCAGAGCAGGCTGCGGGATGGTTTGCATCTGATTGTCTCGGGTCAGCAAGTTAAGGATAGGGTCTAAGTGTTATGGCGTAGTTAAGTATTCAAGTGCTGCCAACCTTGCTTCTAAACTCTGCAACTGCGATACCTCTGCTTCTTGTTCACTGATGTAACACAAGCAACGTGTGATGAATATTGCTTGTATAATACATCATAACAAACAGAGCAAGCTGCGGGATGGTTTGCATCTGATTGTCTCGGGTCCAGCAAGTTAAGGATAGGGTCTAAGTGTTATGGCGTAGTTAAGTATTCAAGTGCTGCCAACCTTGCTTCTAAACTCTGCAACTGTGATACCTCTGCTTCTTGTTCACTGATGCCAACACAAACAACTTTGTGATGAATATTGCTTGTATAATACATATAACAAAGCAGAGCAAGCTGCGGGATGGTTTGCATCTGATTGTCTCGGGTCCAGCAAGTTAAGGATAGGGTCTAAGTGTTATGGCGTAGTTAAGTATTCAAGTGCTGCCAACCTTGCTTCTAAACTCTGCAACTGCGATACCTCTGCTTCTTGTTCACTGATGCTTAACACAAGCAAGCGTGTGATGAATATTGCTTGTATAATACATGTAACAAACAGAGCAGGCTGCGGGATGGTTTGCATCTGATTGTCTCGAGTCCAGAAGTTAAGGATAGGGTCTAAGTGTTGTAGTTAAGTATTCAAGTGCTGCCAACCTTGCTTCTAAACTCTGCAACTGCGATACCTCTGTTCTTGTTCACTGATGCCAACACAAGCAAGCGTGTGATGAATATGGCTTGTACGGCCCATGTAACAAGCAGAGCAGGCTGCGGGATGGTTTGCATCTGATTGTCTCGGGTCCAGCAAGTTAAGGATAGGGTCTAAGTGTTATGGCGTAGTTAAGTATTCAAGTGCTGCCAACCTTGCTTCTAAACTCTGCAGCTGCGATACCTCTGCTTCTTGTTCAGTGATGCCAACACAAGCAAGCGTGTGATGAATATTGCTTGTATAATACATGTAACAAGCAGAGCAGCTGCGGGATGGTTTGCATCTGATTGTCTCGGGTCCAGCAAGTTAAGGATAGGGTCTAAGTGTTATGGCGTAGTTAAGTATTCAAGTGCTGCCAGCCTTGCTAAACTCTGCAACTGCGATACCTCTGCTTCTTGTTCACTGATGCCAACACAAGCAAGCGTGTGATGAATATTGCTTGTATAATACATGGAACAAGCAGAGCAGGCTGCGGGATGGTTTGCATCTGATTGTCTCGGGTCCAGCAAGTTAAGGATAGGGTCTAAGTGTTATGGCGTAGTTAAGTATTCAAGTGCTGCCAACCTTGCTTCTAAACTCTGCAACTGCGATACCTCTGCTTCTTGTTCACTGATGCCAACACAAGCAACTTTGTGATGAATATTGCTTGTATAATACATGGAACAAGCAGAGCAGGCTGCGGGATGGTTTGCATCTGATTGTCTCGGGTCCAACAAGTTAAGGATAGGGTCTAAGTGTTATGGCGTAGTTAAGTATTCAAGTGCTGCCAACCTTGGCTAAACTCTGCAACTGTGATACCTCTGCTTCTTGTTCACTGATGCCAACAAAGCAACTGTGATGAATATTGCTTGTATAATACATGGAACAAGCAGAGCAGGCTGCAGGATGGTTTGCATCTGATTGTCTCGGGTCAGCAAGTTAAGGATAGGGTCTAAGTGTTATGGCGTAGTTAAGTATTCAAGTGCTGCCAACCTTGCTTCTAAACTCTGCAACGCTACCTACACTGCTTCTTGTTCACTGATGCCAACACAAGCAAGCCTGTGATGAATATTGCTTGTATAATACATAACAAGCAGAGCAGGCTGCGGGATGGTTTGCATCTGATTGTCTCGGGTCCAGCAAGTTAAGGATAGGGTCTAAGTGTTATGGCGTAGTTAAGTATTCAAGTGCTGCCAACCGCTTCTAAACTCTGCAACTGCGATACCTCTGCTTCTTGTTCACTGATGCCAACACAAGCAACTTTGTGATGAATATTGCTTATAATACATGTAACAAGCAGAGCAGGCTGCAGGATGGTTTGCATCTGATTGTCTCGGGTCCAGCAAGTTAAGGATAGGGTCTAAGTGTTATGGCGTAGTTAAGTATTCAAGTGCTGCCAACCTTGCTTCTAAACTCTGCAACTGCGATACCTCTGTTTCTTGTTCACTGATGCCAACACAAGCAACTGTGATGAATATTGCTTGTATAATACATGTAACAAGCAGAGCAGGCTGCGGGATGGTTTGCATCTGATTGTCTCGGGTCCAGCAAGTTAAGGATAGGGTCTAAGTGTTATGGCGTAGTTAAGTATTCAAATGCTGCCAACCTTGCTTCTAAACTCTGCAACTGCGATACCTCTGCTTCTTGTTCACTGATGCCAACACAAGCAAGCCTGTGATGTGAATATTGCTTGTATAATACATGTAACAAGCAGAGCAGGCTGCGGGATGGTTTGCATCTGATTGTCTCGGGTCCAGCAAGTTAAGGATAGGGTCTAAGTGTTATGGCGTAGTTAAGTATTCAAGTGCTGCCAACCTTGCTTCTAAACTCTGCAACTGCGATACCTCTGTGCTTGTTCACTGATGCCAACACAAGCAAGCATGTGATGAATATTGCTTGTATAATACATGGAACAAGCAGAGCAGGCTGCGGGATGGTTTGCATCTGATTGTCTCGGGTCCAGCAAGTTAAGGATAGGGTCTAAGTGTTATGGCGTAGTTAAGTATTCAAGTGCTGCCAACTTGCTTCTAAACTCTGCAACTGTGATACCTCTGCTTCTTGTTCACTGATGCCAACACAAGCAAGCATGTGATGAATATTGCTTGTATAATATGGAACAAGCAAAGCAGGCTGCAGGATGGTTTGCATCTGATTGTCTCGGGTCCAGCAAGTTAAGGATAGGGTCTAATGTTATGGCGTAGTTAGTATTCAAGTGCTGCCAACCTTGCTTCTAAACTCTGCAACTGCGATACCTCTGCTTCTTGTTCACTGATGCCAACACAAGCAAGCGTGTGATGAATATTGCTTGTATAATACATGGAACAAGCAGAGCAGGCTGCAGGATGGTTTGCATCTGATTGTCTCGGGTCCAGCAAGTTAAGGATAGGGTCTAAGTGTTATGGCGTAGTTAAGTATTCAAGTGCTGCCAACCTTGCTTCTAAACTCTGCAACTGCGTACCTCTGCTTCTTGTTCACTGATGCCAACACAAGCAAGCGTGTGATGAATATTGCGTATAATACATGGAACAAGCAGAGCAGGCTGCAGGATGGTTTGCATCTGATTGTCTCGGGTCCAGCAAGTTAAGGATAGGGTCTAAGTGTTATGGCGTAGTTAAGTATTCAAAGTGGCAACCTAAACTCTGCAACTGCGATACCTCTGCTTCTTGTTCACTGATGCCAACACAAGCAAGCATGTGATGAATATTGCTTGTATAATACATGTAACAAGCAGAGCAGGCTGCGGGATGGTTTGCATCTGATTGTCTCGGGTCCAGCAAGTTAAGGATAGGGTCTAAGTGTTATGGCGTAGTTAAGTATTCAAGTGCTGCCAACCTTGCTAAACTCTGCACTGCGTATACCTGCTTCTTGTTCACTGATGCCAACACAAGCAAGCATGTGATGAATATTGCTTTAAATACGCAACCGGAACAGCAGAACAGGCTGCAGGATGGTTTGCATCTGTTGTCCTGGTCCAGCAGGATAGGGTCTGGTGTTATGGCGTAGTTAAGTATTCAAGTGCTGCCAACCTTGCCTAAACTCTGCAACTGCGATACCTCTGCTTCTTGTTCACTGATGCCAACACAAGCAACTTTGTGATGAATATTGCTTGTATAATACATGTAACAAGCAGAGCAGGCTGCGGGATGGTTTGCATCTGATTGTCTCGGGTCCAGCAAGTTAAGGATAGGGTCTAAGTGTTATGGCGTAGTTAAGTATTCAAGTGCTGCCAACCTTGCTTCTAAACTCTGCAACTGCGATACCTCTGCTTCTTGTTCACTGATGCCAACACAAGCAAGCTTGTGATGAATATTGCTTGTATAATACATGTAACAAGCAGAGCAGGCTGCGGGATGGTTTGCATCTGATTGTCTCGGGTCCAGCAAGTTAAGGATAGGGTCTAAGTGTTATGGCGTAGTTAAGTATTCAAGTGCTGCCAACCTTGCTTCTAAACTCTGCAACTGCGATACCTCTGCTTCTTGTTCACTGATGCCAACACAAGCAACTTTGTGATGAATATTGCTTGTATAATACATGTAACAAGCAGAGCAGGCTGCGGGATGGTTTGCATCTGATTGTCTCGGGTCCAGCAAGTTAAGGATAGGGTCTAAGTGTTATGGCGTAGTTAAGTATTCAAGTGCTGCCAACCTTGCTTCTAAACTCTGCAACTGCGATACCTCTGCTTCTTGTTCACTGATGCCAACACAAGCAGCTTTGTGATGAATATTGCTTGTATAATACATGTAACAAGCAGAGCAGGCTGCGGGATGGACATCTGATTCTCGGGTCCAGCAAGTTAAGGATAGGGTCTAAGTGTTATGGCGTAGTTAAGTATTCAAGTGCTGCCAACCTTGCTTCTAAACTCTGCAACTGCGATACCTCTGCTTCTTGTTCACTGATGCCAACACAAGCAAGCGTGTGATGAATATTGCTTGTATAATACATGTAACAAACAGAGCAGCAGCTGCGGGATGGTTTGCATCTGATTGTCTCGGGTCCAGCAAGTTAAGGATAGGGTCTAAGTGTTATGGCGTAGTTAAGTATTCAAGTGCTGCCAACCTTGCTTCTAAACTCTGCAACTGCGATACCTCTGCTTCTTGTTCACTGATGCCAACACAAGCAAGCGTGTGATGAATATTGCTTGTATAATACATGTAACAAGCAGAGCAGGCTGCGGGATGGTTTGCATCTGATTGTCTCGGGTCCAGCAAGTTAAGGATAGGGTCTAAGTGTTATGGCGTAGTTAAGTATTCAAGTGCTGCCAACCTTGCTTCTAAACTCTGCAACTGCGATACCTCTGCTTCTTGTTCACTGATGCCAACACAAGCAACATGTGATGAATATTGCTTGTATAATACATGTAACAAGCAGAGCAGGCTGCGGGATGGTTTGCATCTGATTGTCGGGTCCAGCAAGTTAAGGATAGGGTCTAAGTGTTATGGCGTAGTTAAGTATTCAAGTGCTGCCAACCTTGCTTCTAAACTCTGCAACTGCGATACCTCTGCTTCTTGTTCACTGATGCCAACACAAGCAACTGTGATGAATATTGCTTGTATAATACATGGAACAAGCAGAGCAGGCTGCGGATGGTTTGCATCTGATTGTCTCGGGTCCAGCAAGTTAAGGATAGGGTCTAAGTGTTATGGCGTAGTTAAGTATTCAAGTGCTGCCAACCTTGCTTCTAAACTCTGCAACTTGATACCTCTGCTTCTTGTTCACTGATGCCAACACAAGCAACTTTGTGATGAATATTGCTTGTATAATACATGGAACAAGCAGAGCAGGCTGCGGGATGGTTTGCATCTGATTGTCTCGGGTCCAGCAAGTTAAGGATAGGGTCTAAGTGTTATGGCGTAGTTAAGTATTCAAGTGCTGCCAACCTTGCTTCTAAACTCTGCAACTGCGATACCTCTGCTTCTTGTTCACTGATGCCAACACAAGCAAGCCTGTGATGAATATTGCTTGTATAATACATGTAACAAGCAGAGCAGGCTGCGGGATGGTTTGCATCTGATTGTCTCGGGTCCAGAGAGTTAAGGATAGGGTCTAAGTGTTATGGCGTAGTTAAGTATTCAAGTGCTGCCAACCTTGCTACAAACTCTGCAACTGCGATACCTCTGCTTCTTGTTCACTGATGCCAACACAAGCAGCTTTGTGATGAATATTGCTTGTATAATACATGTAACAAGCAGAGCAGGCTGCAGGATGGTTTGCATTGATTGTCTCGGGTCCAGCAAGTTAAGGATAGGGTCTAAGTGTTATGGCGTAGTTAAGTATTCAAGTGCTGCCAACCTTGCTAAACTCTGCAACTGCGATACCTCTGCTTCTTGTTCACTGATGCCAACACAAGCAAGCTTGTGATGAATATTGCTTGTATAATACATGTAACAAGCAGAGCAGGCTGCGGGATGGTTTGCATCTGATTGTCTCGGGTCCAGCAAGTTAAGGATAGGGTCTAAGTGTTATGGCGTAGTTAAGTATTCAAGTGCTGCCAACCTTGCTACAAACTCTGCAACTGCGATACCTCTGCTTCTTGTTCACTGATGCCAACACAAGCAAGCTTGTGATGAATATTGCTTGTATAATACATGGAACAAGCAGAGCAGGCTGCAGGATGGTTTGCATCTGATTGTTCGGGTCCAGCAAGTTAAGGATAGGGTCTAAGTGTATGGCGTAGTTAAGTATTCAAGTGCTGCCAACCTTGCTTCTAAACTCTGCAACTGCGATACCTCTGCTTCTTGTTTTTGATGCCAACACAAGCAAGCGTGTGATGAATATTGTTGTGACTGTACATGTAACAAGCAGAGCAGGCTGCGGGATGGTTTGCATCTGATTGTCTCAGGGTCAGCAAGTTAAGGATAGGGTCTAAGTGTTATGGCGTAGTTAAGTATTCCAGTGCTGCCAACCTTGCTTCTAAACTCTGCAACTGCGATACCTCTGCTTCTTGTTCACTGATGCCAACACAAGCAACTTTGTGATGAATATTGCTTGTATAATACATGGAACAAGCAAGAACAGGCTACAGGATGGTTTGCATCTGATTGTTTCGGGGTCCAGCAAGTTAAGGATAGGGTCTAAGATGTTATGGCGTAGTTAAGTATTCAAGTGCTGCCAACCTTGCTTCTAAACTCTGCAACTGCACGATACCTCTGCTTCTTGTTCACTGATGCCAACACAAGCAGCTTTGTGATGAATATTGCTTGTATAATACATGGAACAAGCAGAGCAGGCTGCAGGATGGTTTGCATCTGATTGTCTCGGGTCCAGCAAGTTAAGGATAGGGTCTAAGTGTTATGGCGTAGTTAAGTATTCAAGTGCTGCCAACCTTGCTTCTAAACTCTGCAACTGCGATACCTCTGCTTCTTGTTCACTGATGCCATAAATTATACAATATAGGCAATATAATGTAATGGCATAATATAATATAGACAGTATAACTTATATGTCCGCTACGTTAATAATTGGTGAGACCAAAGCCTGATTGAAAAATAATGAATTGTCAACTTCCATTTTCTTAATCTTCTCGTAGATTACTGTAATATTCGTACTTTCAACAATGGGATCTCCAATGGAGCGCGCCTGCTTTCCACCAAACCTAACCTCACTGACCCCAACACCACATTTATACTCAATCAAGTCCTCCTAGTTTCATACAAATTACTGTAGATGGTTTTCATAATATTATAAATTCTGTCATCCTTCTTTCTACGCAAGAAACTTTAAACAAACCATTGTTGGTTTTGGAAATAAATAAATTAAACTCGTTTCACAAATTGTATGGTAAATCTTTCATTATTGATATTTATTAAAATTATCAAAGAAAATTGGATGGCACATCTCAGAACAAAGCGGAAGCAGTTCTGCTGACAAAGTTGGCCAATATCTTCTACTACATTCCATCTTCTAATTCCATTATACGCAACCCAATGGCGTTTTACAACTTCAAAACTGCTTTCGAAAGCTTTACTAAGAAAATATGGAGATGCTGAGAGTGTTCTACAATTTTTAGTGAACATCCATAGAAAATAGAGCTATTGATTTCTATCGCCAGAGAGAACGAAATGTCGTGGAACAAAACAGTTTGCAGTGTTGAGCACCTCAGGAGTCAAACTGACAAACTTCACATATGGCTATATTTACTGTCGATATAGGGTCATTAATAAATATTTTATAGCACAACAACCCATTTTTAGGAGGAAATGTAACACCCTCCCCTCCCCAGGGCACTTTCTTAAGTTAACTTAAGATATTAAAAATATGTACCTATGTTTGTGAAAGATGAGTAAAATATGTGACCTGTAGATTGGTTTAAAAAGTTCAAAGCTGTCGCTTCCGTTCCATGTACGTGGGTAGATTTTTATCTTTATTCCTGTGTTCAACTGCAGGGAAATATGTGAACTGAGGACAAGACTATAACGATTGGTGTTTTACTGTCCATGACACAGCCGGTGTTCACTAACTACAATTCTAAGGAAATTTAGCTCTAGCCTTAAACTTGACTTAAACCTGACTGGTTCGTGGCGTGGTCCTGTAATCCAGCTTCATGGAGGTCAGGTTTTGAGGATGATAAGGTCTAAAGCGGCTCAGATAGTCTCAGTGATCATCTGATGATACCCGCATCAACTCCACCATCGTTTAGACATATCAGACCATCACCTGCGTGGTTCGAAGTCACGTTAAGCCGTTGGTCCTTGTATTTCCATTGGTCATTGGGCTATATTAATTAATGACCCATTCTAAGAAAGAGTCGGTCTTAGTTTGTAACAAGACTACACCTCATAACTCATTACTACCACTCATCACTCATCCTTCACCACATGGCTTTAAATACCCTCATTGTTTGTTTGGCATTTTATCCTGATACCCCATATTCACCTAAAACCACAATGATTAAGTCAGTATGTTCAATGATGATAAAGTGTTAATGTTCAACAATTAGAGGAAGTGAGACATTGGGCAAAGTTTCTGAAGTCAGAGCACGTGTTAGACTGCAGCACTTGACAGTGTCGAGTGCGAGGTAGACTCTTTCACAGAGCTGCTCATTAGACTGACGTCACTTACTCGACTCTTTGCGACAATCTCTCATATACCTCTCTCTCTCTCTCTCTGAGAGACCGTTATGAACTGTCTAGAACGGTCTATAAAGAGTGTAGATAAAT
Organism: Matsumurasca onukii; assembly: GCA_018831715.1. Lineage (NCBI taxonomy): Eukaryota > Metazoa > Arthropoda > Insecta > Hemiptera > Cicadellidae > Matsumurasca > Matsumurasca onukii. The sequence continues at coordinate 2,175,115 of CM032058.1, read as the reverse complement.
ATGAAGTATTTGTAAAATATTTTGAAAAAGTTTATGTTAAAAAGATACGAGTCCTAAGTTTGAATTATATCTTAGTTATAAGTAGTTAAAGGTAATACGTATTAACAAAACAAAATTTTAAAATTAGTAATGATAAGTTGAACTTAAACGTATGGACAATCAAAAACTTCAAGTTAACCTTCAGCAAGAAACAACACATAAAACTCAGCGCATGGTATTAAGGACGCAAAACAGGTCACAGAGAACTTAAATCGTGCAAGATGCCCCCTTCTCCCATTGGTTGTGCATTGGATTTTTGTGTTTCTCTGTTCCAATTGGCCAGCTTTTTTTAGTGTGTCCTTAGTGTACCTTTATCACGTTTATTTTTAGTAAGAATTGTACCCTTTGACTTCACATGATAGAAATTCGTTAGAAAATCAACAAGCGCATGTGTTAGTTATCCTTCCTATAAATATAGATTTTTAGATGTCAACCCACCTTAAAAATGTAATTTTAGAAATAAAATTAGTTGAGTGTTTTAGAATAGAAAATGTAAAAATAATTATAAGTTCAAATACTCAACTATGTAAAGATCAATTTTATGTTCAATTTTGTACCTGTCTTGGGGGCAGAGAGGACCATTGGTCCTATCCAAGGCAGGATCCTCTCTCCCTCTCTCTCTCGGTTTAAAGTTTCTTATTGACGATGGGAGAATACATCGAGAAACTAACCTTGTTAAAAGAAAAATTATTGAGGCCTCATACATAAAACTAGCAGACCATTCTATTAGTCAAGCTTCAGTTGAAATAAGGCCCCTCTGTCCACCACTCAATACAAATGTGAACTCAAACGTAGGGACAATCAAAAACCAAGTTAACCTTTAATAAAAACAACTTACATACGTAGGCCGCGTATTGGTATTAAGGACGCAAAACAGGTCACAGAGAACTTCTCCTATTGGTTGTGCATAAATAGGGATTTTTTGTGTTTCTCTGTTTTGGTTGGCCAGCCTGCTTTCTGTTCGCGTCATTGGTGCTTCCGCCCCCGAAGGCCGAACCACAGAGTATTTATTATATACAGAGAAGAACTCAATGGTATAATCTGCGTCTATAGTTTTGAGCGATGGTGGCGCCTCTGTGAACGTACCAAGACCCTAGCCAAAGCTCAAAACCGGATGCTGGTGGGGCTACTTCCTGTTTGGTTATGGCGGGATATTTAAATTATTTATGTTCTTTGTTTACTTGTTCATTTCAACTGAAAACATTTTAATTTTGCTTCGATTATACTTTTAGTGTATAAACACTGAGAAATATAACCACAAAAGCACAGTAAAATAGTTAGAGCTAAACAAAACAATAAACAATGAAAACATAACAGTTTTTATACACTGTTGTAGCTAAAATAAAACAATTTTCTTTATTAGACATTTTAAAATTTCTAAATAATCTATTAAGCCAGTTCTTCAAGATATATAACTAACTGTTGTAGCTCATAAATAACCCTATTATTGTTGTTACAACTTAAAATTTAAGTTATGTTGAAATTAATACTAAAATTATATTTGCTTTAATTGGAGTATTTTCGACCAACATTCCGTATTATAATTTAGGCTATATATTCTTTGTTCTTTCTTTCTTGTTTGTTTGATAATATTTGTTTACTAAAGGGGGATTATATCTAAAGGTTTTCATTCATTCGCAATATTCATTCATTCATCATTCATTCGCACAGGTTTTGAAGCAAATACCAGGTATTATAGCCTAATGTATCAAGAGACAAATACAGTACTAAATTACAACTTCAGTAATGGGTTTCTTTTATTAACACTGAAAAATACTTATTTAAGTCTTAATGCATTCACTGTTATTACATCAGGCTATTTCAGCAGTTGTATAAGGTTTCACTTATCAATTTAATAGTCATAGTGACAAAATAACACTTATAAAAGAATTGCTGTAGATTTTAAAACTTTGGCTTCAAATCAATTTTTCTGTAGTGATACTTTTCTGCTTCTATCAACTTTCATTATAATATTTCTGCAGTGAGACATATTTCTCAGAGTTTTCATATCCTTTAGCTCAACATTTGGTCCAAGTAATCACAATACATTAATGCTCTGAAGTTGAATTCATGTAACCTAAAAATAAATACACAGTTTAATATATTTATTAACCTTTTACCGTCTCATCTCAAACACTAGGTAGGCTATTATTTTGTTGTTATATTTTGTCGGGATCAAGAACCAACCATAGTGTATTGGCTTCACCTTGCCTGAAATGAGAATCATGCCTTGTTCAGGTGCAAGAGCTAAAAGTATCCCCTCTTGTCTGATGGTAAAACAAGGAAAATAAAATCCTGGGCAACAAAAGCTACCAATTTTAAGAATTTGAGTGTATGTTAAAATGGCTTGATATAACTAAGCAAATTGAGTATTGTTTGTAGATTCAGAAAAGTTTGATTTATTACTGGGAGGCTAACTTATTAACCTTGCTGCAGATTATTCATTAAGATCAACAGTGTTAGAATCTGTAAAATAATTGTTTTCGGGCAAGGTAGGAAAATTGAAACTCTTGGCTGGTATTAGCTATATTAAAAGTATAGTTTGGTTTTATCTTGAGAAAGGTCATAATATTTACATTAATGGTTTGTACGTGGTTGATGCTTTCAGTAGAGCAAAAACAATTTTACAGTAATCCTAAAATGCCTGTGCAGTCAGCATTGTTTGAAATGGCTACATTACATACTTCAATACAAATTTTATAATTTAGTTGACAAGTAACTTGAATGCTGTATGCTATGTTAATTCCTTTGTGGTAGCTTCATAGTGTTGTTTATCCGTCATATGCAAGAATTGTAGGTGCCAGGTTTATGCCTAAGTTACATTTACGAACTCAAGTTCTTTATTTGTTGATAATACAAAAAATACAATATTCAGTATTACAATAGACCTACTACGTTTAAGGCACACGGGGGTCAATATACTCAACACATTTTTTTATGTTGACAGAGGTTGCTATATAAAACATTATTTCATTGTCAAATTGATATCCAAGGGGGCAAACAATGCATTTTTATGACACAATTCGATGACCCAAATAAGATCGATGAGCCGAAATATAACATTTAATTACTGGATTGTTGCGAATTACTTTTCCTATTATTTTAAATTCAATAAGAAGCTGTTTCCAGATAATTATGTCAGTGATGTTCCAAGATGTTTCCAGATATTCCAAGATATTTTTCCTTAAAAGATGCATTTTAAAAGGAACTGCACATTTGTTTATTAATTTATTCAATCTACATGCTTTTAAATAACATAAACACTAATTCAAATAACAAAATGGATTTGTATGCTAACTTACCTGGACTTTCATACACTTCGAAATTTTGCCCAAATTGAAAATGTTGTTACTAGGCCTTTGTTCACTATTAGCATGATTTGAAACTTATTAATTACCGGTATTTACATTTAATATTATGCATTTCCATAACTGTCATTATTATTTATGTTTAAGATCGGCATATTATATCAAACTAAACTAAAACTAATGTTTAAAATCTTGTACATTATACTCAAATGAGGAATTGTGTAGTAGAAAGTAAACATGTCAACATTAACCATATTTAAACAAGACCGAAAATGTATCAAAACAATCAAATAAATTGTCAGCCAGCTGTGTTTAAAATAACAAAATTCTGGGCCAATCGCATTGTCGTCTCGGGTGAAGCGTCAAACGCCAGCGTCAGCCGGACCTAAAACAGCCAATCAAAAATGTACCACATGAAGGCGGTGGCGCTGTCTTTGAATGTTGCCGAAACTGCATGGTCCTTTTTCTTTTCTTCTTTTGTTCTGCCCTCTAACACGTTTCGTCCATTAAAGATAACTGTGCCTGGGCTTGAACAATCACTTTGCCGAGAACCTCCACCGAGTGCGGACGTGATTATTTGGGTTGTTTATTGTAGCTAAGTTTTTTTAGTGTGTCTTAAGCTTATGGGTTTGTTTTCTTGGCTAGCTTTTTAAGTTTTTAGTATTTTTGACTTTAACAACTTTAACCAATTGCATGTTATATCAACTATGTAATCATTCATTATTTATTATGTCAACTTAGTTTAAGCACACATATCTACTGCGTTAGTTCTCAAACTTGTATTTTTTGTAAATTGGTGTATTGCCGTGGGACAATAAATAAATAAACTATGCTGATTACTTTAGGCTCGCTCGTTTTCTAATGTTCTATGTGTTACTTTTCACGTGAAGACGGGATCAGATTACCCAGATCCCCAAACGTCGTGATAATATAATGCTATATATATATATTATATTAAATTCGTTAAATTATATTTCTTGTTAACTATATCATTAATAAAGTTGTTATCATATTTAACGTATTTACTGTTGTTGCATTTATTATTATATTTATTTTCCGTTATCAAATGTTATATTGTATTCTTGTTGGTTATGGTTATTATCGTAAATTATACATAATTATTAGTTATTTATTATAGTTACTTATTTATTGATCTCACTGTGTCACTGTTATATGATTGTTCAAATGTATGCTTTCTGTTACAAAATTTGTCCGTTATCTTCTATGTTTCAGCACCTTATTACTTAACATGTCCCTAATGTAGTACCCATTACCACCCGAAAAATAAATCAATTAGACAAAAAAAAATGTAAAAGTACCAAAGATTTAGGGTGGATGGAAAGGCCAGCCTTTATGTTTCTAAGCAGTGTGGTATATAATATTACTCGTCTGTTCTATTAATATTTCTGTGCTTACTCTTGTTATTTTCTATTTTCATGAATTGTATCCAATAATGTAAAAATGGTGTTACCTAAATAAATAAATAATCTGAAATCCCTCCTTCTCTTTCAGACTGGGATTGAACATTGTAAAAGAGGTTTGCCTTGTTTAACGAGGCGAAGTTAAAGTTAAATTCCTCTCTACCATTCAACCTCGACTTACCCTAGCGTTACTGCGCCTCTTTGCAAATGTACGTGGTGACTGCGGGGATCGAACCGACGAATCACGTGCGATACGAATCCGCCACTGGTCATATACTTTTTATAGCATAATTACTTTTTATAGAATATTCCTGCACCAGGAAACAAATAATCATTTATGATCACTGTTTATTTAAAAAAAAAAAGTAATGGGTAAACTGAAATACACAAAACAAAATTATTTATAAATGCAAAGACTCATTGTGTTGAAAATTAATCAGTTTGAAAACCCCAGAAGAGTGTTTAAAATTGAGACTACTTTATAACTTTATCGATGTGTACATATTTTGCTTACCAGGTAAGCGTGCCTTATAACCATAGAACAATACATACTATAGATAGCATAGCTCGAACACAATTAGGACGGTGTTGTTCCTTTGTTTGATGTTTAGTCAGCGTCTCATTGTTGTGTTCAGAACACAACTTGACTTAGCTCTGGAACAAGGTGTGTTGTCTAGCTAATAAGGCCTGACAAGGAGGAATGGTTCTATGAAACTTGCTCAGGGTAACTGCCATACTGCATGAATGAAACTTAACTACATTCATAGTCTAATTATACACACAGTCTGATGTTGGTAAATGAGATTCATAAATCACTATCACCAGAATGCCGACCACTCTCAGAAATTATTTTAAGCCAAATATGTGGTGAAGTGTTGTGTGAGTTATGAGGTGTAGTCTTGTTACAAACTAAGGCCGACTTTCTTCCTTAGAATGGGTTATTGGTTGTGCCCAATGACCAATAAAATACAAGGCCAACGACTTAACGTGACTTCCGAACCACGCAGGTGATGGTCTGATACATCTAAACGATGGTGGGAGTTGATGCGGGTATCAGATGATCACTGAGACTATCTGAGCCGCTTTAAACCTATATCATCCTCAAAACTTACCTCCATGAAGCTGGATTACAGGACCACGCTACGAGTCCCATTAATTTAAAATACCTTCAGACATCAAGTATACATAATAACAATATTTTGACTTACACTAATCTTATCTCTAGTGTTTTAGTCGAAATTAACTCCTGTCTGGGAAGGGAAAGTTCATGAACTACGGACTACGGTTTAATGTCTCATAGTCCAATAGTTGTTCACGCGTCTAGTTTCATCCAAGAGCACGCAACTAGAGGCGTACGTACACAAGAGTCGACTAGAATCAAATGCATTATCAAGCTGTCAATTGATATCCTTTGGAAAAATGAGATACTCATGCCGTCAGAACGGTTAGACCCAGGCCCAGGTACCATGAAATGAGCACCGATCTGGGGGTCGTTATACCCATTTAAAGATTACAAACATCAATTTCACATACTATTTATTTTCAATGACAAACCTTTCTTCAAAGTATTCTTTGGGATTATGCTGTAGGGTTGTGATGTTTCCTCAGAAGTCAAGACAATTTTGATATTCAAAATAAGAGGCATTTCAAACCTTGTAATCTTTCAATGAAGGGGGACCCTCCATCAATTTTGGATGGAGGGTGAGTGAGGCAAAGTACGCCAACACAAACTTCAGGATTCTATAAAAACATTCTCTAGAGGGGTTTTCAAAATATTTATTTTCAATAGTTATAGTGGGGGAGGGCTTCGTATATTCTATGCATATTTTCTATGTTGCGATGGAAATAAATAACATAGTCATAATTTATACTGTTTTGTAATGTTCTTACAACAATACTAACAGGCGTTGTTATAACATGAACGAGTATTGGCGGGATGTGCAACAAGAGCCATTAGCACATAGACAAGGTAATCCATACTAACAAGGCTGTGACGATGCGTTGATTGCGGTGTGGAACTCAACCTGACTTGAAACCTCTAAACTGTATAGTCGTACATGTACCTATATACACGCATTTGAACACGTGTACTCAACAACAATAGATTTGTTACACCTCGACATTTTTTGCTGGAATAAATAACTATTTCTGACAGCATTAATAGTACTTTTAAGTTTTACCTGTGATGCTTTAAATTTGTGTGAGGAATTCATAAAAGATTAAAAAACTTCATAACGACGTATCGGGCCAACAAAGAAATATTTGTGTGAATGTTTTTAAGGTTCAGAGTTCAGCTAAATCGTAAAGCGTTCTTTTGCAAAATCTTTTTGGGAGTCAAACCTTTTTATGGAAAAATTTATCTGTTTGCTCCTGGGATAAATTTCCAGCGACCTTGCCCCGAACTATGGTTAAATGTGTGATGCCATATTGTTTTAAACCATTCTGTATCAAAACATTACTGGATTGTTGGTAGGTGGGGAAGTTTTAAATCTGGGTGTGACTGGGTATATAATTTTATTGACATGAAAACAGAAGATGCAGTAAGTCAATTTTCTGTAGTAAATAACAGGTGAATACAAAATCATAGTATGAAAACTATTCAAAAACTAGTTTTACCTCTAAAGAACATAGTACTTTCACAACTCAGATTTCTCACATTAATAAATTTACAGATTAAACATATTTTTTAAAAGTAAACAAATATTTTTGAGGGTTAACGTCATCCATCTTCAGTATTTAAAAGAAAGGACGAATAGATTCGGATAAAATTTCATGTGACAACTCTTAAGCAGTTTTATTTGACACAAATTAATTCAAAAGCGTTCTTTAAAAGTCCCAAACTACATCTAAGGCCTAAGGTTGTCCAAAGTCCAATTTAAATACTTAATAGGATCAGTAAACACAACAGGACTATCATCTTTACAGAATATATCAAAGTTTTCAGTACTGTAAGATGCAATCCCTATGACAGTGTAACCATCCAGATTTCCTTTGTAAGCCAATGGTCCTCCTGAGTCCCCATGACAAATCTTTTGGTTTCGCCCTTGAACACAAAGCTCAGATGATTCATCGTGCCGCAACGCTTTAGGTAACCTCCGGTCACATTCCTCCGACGATATCACAGTCACCGGGGTCACTCGAAGTATAGGAGAAACAGGAGCTGAAAAGACAATGGATGAAATTAAATAAGTCTTTGTTTTTGTGGCGAAGTCAAAATGCGTGATAACGTCTTTTTTACACGATCTACGGACTATAATGGAATTAAAGGACTAAAATGTACAGAGTGTTCAAAAAATTCTTTAACGCTCTTCAAGGCTGCGCAGTATTAAAGGTACAAAGTAAAGTTTGTCTTGTTTAACGAGGGTGAAATTAGGACTACAAAGTCCTCTCTACCACTCAACTTCGACCTTTACCTAGCGTCATCGTATTAGTCACATTACAAATGTAATTGGTGACTGGGATCGAACCCGCGCCACCGGGTGATGAGTTCGGAGTCGCGTGCAATCCGCCACGGATCTGCTCAAGTAGTGACCGTGACCTTGAATTTCGTCTCATAAGAGCAAGGTAAAAACATCTATTTCCTTGGGAAACTTCATTTCCCACTTTTTCATCGGAGTTTTATGAAATAAACTTTGTTTCAAAGTGTATTGAATGTTTTAGTGCCTCCACTTAACCGAATTTCCAATTTTTGTTATTTATAACTTTATAAGTAACATAAATCCAAAATGGAACACACTTTGGATATAAATTTCCTTTTTACTTGCAAACTAATAAAATTTTCAAAAATATGGTCAGCGGAGCCATTGCAATACATTGTCAACATTCAAATAAAACGTATTTTAAAATATCTGGCGAAAATTGTAGTCGTGAAGTGTTCAAGAAAATGCTTGTTTTTACGGGACAAAAAAACAAAATGGCCGAGAGGTACTGAGCATTCTTAAAGAAAACGATTAAAATTCTAAATTATAGTATTCATACAATTGTCAAATTTCCGTCAAGAGAGACACCCTGTAAAATTTTTTCGTTGGGATTTTAAAGTCACAACAAAGCTGCAGTACCGTAACTAGAAACCTGTTGGAACTGAAGGAAGATAAAATATAAATAGAATACATACATGATCTAAATTTTCCCCATCCTGCAAACTCAATCGTTTCTCCGACAAGATTGGTTGTTAAAAGGTCACTTTTTGGCAGACAGATTGGCTCCACATATTCTATAAGTGAACAAAATAAACATGTGAGATAAAAACACAAACTTTCCTCGGGATTTAATACAGTCGTGAAAATTAACTAAATTGTACTTTTAGAGTGTCAATTAAATGGTAGTACTTTTGGTTAATTAACTATAATATCTACTTCCTAATGGGCTTAGTACCATTACACAGTGTAATACAATTGTTATAATCATTTCCATCTTTCTTGCTTGGGCTTACAGAAAGGCAATTGGGCTGTCTCACAATGGTAAAATTAAAAGTGCTTGAAACAGACCATGAGACCCATCGAATAGAAGACAATCTTTGTGAAGCTTTCAGAAACACTGTTTCTCCCAACACTGACCAGAAGAACTATGGATGGTTTAACGTTTTTACTGTGTACATCTTGAAACTCCAATATAAGGTTGATTTATTAATATCTAAGACTTCCGGTTTACACCGCGTCACAGTGAAATACAAATACTGTTAAACGTTTCGACCTCGCTGTGGAGAGTCATCCTCAGTAGCTGGTTGACTGGCTACTGAGGATGACTGTCCACAGCAGTCAGTTAACAGTATTATGTTATTTCAACTTGTGACGCGAGAAATCTATAGATATTAATGACACTCGGCAAAAGCTTAAGAATTAAGATAAGGCTGATTCCTGATATCAACTAGTTTGTGCAGTCAGACATGACCTCAAATTCTGCACTAAACTTTAACTAAAAGTTAGTTTTTCTTCGTTTACGGCTTTTTTAATTTAAAAAACACAAAAGTTATCTTAAAAAATGAATTGTTATGTATCTAAATATTTAAACCATTCCATAAACGTTCAAAGTAAAGTGCTTCGTAAAAACACCAGGTGCGACTTTGTTATGGCTTTTACTCAAATGGTAAACGAATTTAGTTTTGATCGCTTTGTTCAGCTGAGTTGCTTCGTACAAGGAGTTTTTATCTAATATCACTTACTATTAAATCGAATGTTGTGTTTAAGTCTAATGAGACAAATATCTTTGCGAGCCCAGCCAATCTTGTAGCTGACCTTATACTCAGGGTGAACTTTGAAGGACTCCACCTCTATATCCTGAATTCTCTTATCACATTTGTTCCCTGAGCAGTCTCCTCTGAAGTCGAACTCAAACTCTCCCACTCGGGCAATTACACTGAAATGTTACATAGGCTGCTTATTTTCATTATCTTATGAAAAATTACATTTTCATGTAAGTTGAAACATTCACAAAAGAATTCACAAAATTAAAAGCAACGTGAACTTGATGTTAACATAAATTTACAGTAAAGGAACTCAATACAACTCACTTGTGAAATGCAACATGTTTTATCAAACGAAATGTGTTTTATGCATGCTAGAAATATAAGAATAGGTTTCAACTTAAATGTTCTTGAACTTTTAAGACAACTTTGGGGGTGGCCATAGCGCACTGGTATAGTGCATCAATTTTTCTTCAAAGCAGAAAGTTATATCAACTGCATCTGGACTATTCGTCCGCAATGTAGCGATGAGCAAAAGTACAATAGGTAAAGTAGTGGACTGATGATGGAGCCCTGAGGTACACCATAATCAGCTCTCCTCCTCGTCTGCATGTATGAAATGAGAACACATGGTTTTCTTTCATAGTTAGAGCTAACTGAGAGGTACTCATCGAATCGCGTGATGCTTTCGTTTTTGAATTCATACTATGTGAGCTTTAGACAATCCAGGAATACACTTAGTGCACCTCTTTGATTTTCAATTTCATCTACTATATTATTTGGTTGGATGCACGCCTGCACTAGTTGTTGACTTTCAAATTTGGAATCCGGACTGGATTTGCGATGGTTGTTTTTGAAGTTCACGAAAAAACTATGCGTTTTCACATTACCACTGGAGTAAGTTACTGTCAGAAATGCGGCCAAGTGTTTGTTATGTCAACCCTTCCGGTCTTTCGTAAGTGCGGCTGACATAGCCGAAGCTTTGTGTTGCTGTTTTATCATACCCATGCAGAATGCTACAGACTACTTTTCCACGTTTGATTGGCTCAAGCTAATGCTTGGAGAGAAAAGCAGCGGACGGTACATTCCTCCCTTCTCCCTGGTTAATCCGATGGTTTGAACGGGTAAAGGTCTGATGGTTTGTGCCTAGCTCAGGAGGTACTACCTCTACTACTTACGGTGTCACACCATTAAAGACGCAGCAATGAGCCGCCGTGAGGACGTACTTCTTGTTGAGGATAGAACCAGAACACAAGGGATGTTGACTCGCGCGGTCCCACTCTAATTCATTAATAATACGCATTAGTAATTTAATAAATATAAACTACGTTGAAGAATAATATTCAAATGTTGAATTACAATTATATTTAAAATACGGATGAGGTAAGATTGATATATATCTATATATCATATCTACAAGTCGCAAATTTGGAAGAAATTTTCTTTTTAATATCTTCGGTTCGTAACCAGAAAAATCGGACGACCGGATGGAAGTTTTGGAGGTGGTTTTCACAAAAAATAGTTTCAACTATCTAAAAACAATGAATTTTGTCCAATTTTATTTGAGTTTGAAATAAATATGTTCTTTGTTATTATACATCAATACACTCAAAACTATGAAAATGTATCTAGTCGTTTCAAAATGGCGGCCAAAAAGTGATTTTTCCTTTCATGGTCAGAAGTATAACTTCCAGTAAATAAAATGTTAATCAGAGGCCGAAGGCCGAAACACTTGTAACAGAACACTTGTAATGGAACATAAAAGTCCGAACCCGAAAACCGAAGCGGGACTGTGAAGGCAGTGAATTGACGAATAGTAACATATTGCAAAGGAAATTCGATTCACTCATGCCAGCAGTACTTTAGCGCTTAGCTACGTGTCAGCCTGGTTTATGACTCTTTTCATTAGCTAACTTTAGGTTAGAAAATTATTTCTGTATTGTATAGTATAAGTTGGCACATTCGTATTTCCCTTTGGTTGGAGAGTGTCAATAACATAATACAACTCAAAATAAACATATGAATTGTTTCATAGTGGGCTTAGCCCTGAACTAGTAGTGTAATCATAAAATTTAAGGGTACTCTTTATTATTTTTATACTAAAACTAGCCATTTTTTAAAATTATATTTTTTACATGGGAATGTCAATATTTAGTTATCAGAAACAAGCATCCCTGAACAGGAAGCTGATGTACGACCTTCGGAAACCCCTCTATCAAACTAAATCTTACCTGAATAGAACAGATTCACCATCCAAGGGTGGTTTCCTCTCGTTGCTGGAACTCCATATTGAATCCTCCCCAGAACCTGAGGACTCGGAGTTCTTCTTCCACATCTTTTTGGCAGAAGCCGCCAACTCCTATGATTATCTAGAATGCAAAAATGTTTTGTGATAAGATATCAACAGAATAAGCTATTCGCTAGTAAAGTGGCTTGGGTCATAAATATAAATTCGTTTTAGTAGTCTTGACGCCAAAAATTGAATAGTTAATTTCAGAAAGGGCACAAATAACAATTTTAAATTTTAAAAGAGACAAAAAACTTATTACCTATGGTAGGTATGTGTATTTTCTCAAACGAACGCTATTTTAAGAGCAGCATAGCAACCAATGTAACCTAGTTGGATCTGTGCCTGTTCGACGCTAAATGCATCTTCACCTTTACACCTTTAGAGCCCATTACAATAAAAAGTTGTGTCTAAAAATGCCTCTCAACTAAACGATTAAATTATGGTCGTGCATATTGAAGTTTATGTATCGGTCCCAGTTCAACCAAAACCGATAATCTAAAAATTTCTTAAAAGCCATTAAGCATTTTCAGACCTACACATTGGTACAGGCCTGTCTGTATATAAATACAAATACCACTCACTCATTGACTGACTGAAAGGTACAAGGTGCAAAGTTGTTCTTCCATTCATCCTCAACCTTTATATCTAGCGTTATCGTTAAGGCACTTAACAAATTGAAAATACACTAAAGTGATGATCGTACTGCCCAGATAGATTAAAGACCACGAGGTGGAGTTCACCATGCAAATAAAGACTTTCATGCAATAGACTAGAGGTCGGGTTATTGATATGTGCTTCAATATATTTACCTATTGTAGAATACTTACCAATCCATGAAATACCTAGGCAGGTGTGAACCAGAAGAAGAGCCACCAAACATTTACAAAACATTGAACAACGGTTATTGCTTAGCGGATGAAGAAATATAACTGAAACGCTTCTTAAATGTGACATTTATGTATGCTTCATTGTTTGCGAGAATCTATTGTCTTGTAACGATGTTTCTTAACGTTTGATTGATATACGAGAATAAAACATAATGATTTATTTGTTAAAATTGTTAGTGACGGTTTGATTGGTTATTAATAACCTTTTTACTGGTTTCCATAAAGATTTATTTACGATCGACCTTCTGTGTCTTTGAATACGGGTTTATTTTGCCAGTATTTAAAAGGGTTAGATAATTATGAAACATATTCAATCATAACGAAATAGACATTGTATTTAATATTTATACAGGGTGAGTTTTTAATGTCGGCCCCTTAACTTTTGAAAAATGGAAATATTTTTAAACACGCTTTGGGGAATGTTTTTCCAGAATTCTAAGGTTTGTTTTTGCGTCATCCACCCCTAACCAAAAACAGGGGGCAGAATTCTTTTAGATACAAGCTCCCTCCCCTTGTAGCACCTCAAAGAAAAGTGGATCCTAATACAAATCAACGACGCAAAGAAACATGTTTTATCTCGACTTGTTTTTTTTAATACTTATTTAAATATTACAAGAAATCAGGTTTAAAATGCTACATTTCACAAGCATTGAGTTTTTAACGACAAATTCTTCTTAAAAATACTCTATGGGATTATGTTATAGGGTTGTAATGTTTTCCTATGAGACCTTTCAAGAAAATTTCTCATTAAAC
>CM032058.1:2136418-2161135 GCA_018831715.1 Matsumurasca onukii | reverse complement strand
TTAAGTTCCGCGCCTCAAAACAATTTTTATGTATATGGGTCTTCTCCACTTCGTGCTAAATCAGTTTTAGCCCATGACAAGACAAGTCACTATACTGGAATAATATCAAGATGACGGGCTAACTTCACGCTTGTCTTGCAAATAAAATCAAAATTCACTGTCTGTAACACGGTTTTCAACAAATGTATACAATTTGGAATTATTTCAACGTATTATTAAAGGGTAAGTTTAACTCATACTTTAGATGCATTTTAAAGCGTCCAACCCCTATAATACCGGAGGAAAAAATTAAAAACTGTTGCAAAATCATGAAAAAAGTACCAAATTTGAAACTTTTGCCTTTTTTGAGGGTGAAGGAGGCCAGATACGACAAAAAGTCATAGGACCAAAACGATAGAACGTCTAAAACCTGACCATGAAAATTCAATCAGATTTTAGATTGGACTTACCGTTCACCCACTAGACGTTTTTTTAAAAAACATGTTTTCCGCCATTTTGGTTTTATTTTTTTAGGGTGGTTAAAATTTAAAATTTTGGGTTTTGGCAATTTTTCCGTCGGTGAGTTAGTAAAAGGCACCTACATACCAAATTTCAAGTTTCTAGCTCATCTAGAAGTGGGTAAACATTTGTATATATCAGTGAGTGAGTTACACAGAGGGTTGTATATATTATAGATAAACCTATTGACTTAGGCTGTGACACATACGTCGTTCTCCGCCAGTGTCAGGTATCTTACTATCATCAAAAGCAGATCGGTCAACAAATACGGCTGGAGTTTAGTTACAAACACTGACATGTTAAAACAAATGGTCCAAATAATGATGTTAAATCAGAGACTTCCACTTTGCTCGGTCAATAATCACACAAACCCGAACTTGTTCACAAGATAACAGTGATAACGTGTTGTGATTAGAGAGGGTGGACAGGGCTATATCAAACAACAACAGCTTATGATAATGACGTCATTGTTTACACTGAGGTCAACACAGACAATACGGCTCTCCAGAGTAGAATCAATATTGAAACTGTTGACTACTTGCCTCTAGATATAGACTTCTGCGAGTTAATGTTTATGTTTATAATGCGTGTTAGAACTTTATTTATTTATTTTCTTCTTAATTTAATATTTTTAGTCATCCGACCTACCTATTTTGCTATCAAATTTCAGCATTATAAGTGAGTCAAAAGTGAAACGGTAGCACATCCGCCCTGCAACTGGCAAAACTTCGGTCCAAATATGTTGCTGTATAATTCACTTTAGAGTAAATTTAGTCTTTAGGCAATATACATAAATTGTATCTAAATATATACAGGTTTGTATGCGGTATACGAGTATAGAAAGTTTTCTTTTTACTTAGGAAGTGTTAAGAAGCTCAAAACTGTAAACCATTTGGTCAAACACGTTTCCTTCTGATCAGCAAGAGAAATGAAGAAATGAAAAGCTGTATATACGACAGCTTGTACGTTACAAAGTGACTATTTTTTCTGTAAAAATGCAGCAGTTGTATCTGAGAGTGAGAGTTCAGTTGAGTGACATTCAAAGTGAGCAAAACACAGCGAGATTGCGTCAAGGGTTCCACATGGGTGAAGCAGAGCAGCGCTCTCTTTGTTGTCACACAGACTTTAACCTTTTCCAGATTTATTTCAACATAACCAAAGCGGAAAGAAATTAGAAGATGCTTTATTTGTATTAGTATACTTGATAAATAAAAGAAATAATTTATAAATAAAATATCAAAATAATTGAAATCCCCTTATTGAAATGTCAAATTAAACTATTATCACCGTTCTCTTTAATGTTTAAATTTCATATGCGGGCCAAATTTGATACATCTTTCTTCTTGTTAAAAAACAGTCCATGATATGTATATTATCTTGGGTTGCTCATATTAAATAATGTTAAGGGGTTCTCTTTATACTTTCATTGAAAATGGTCAAAAATGATGTGCAAGGCTACATCGTGAAAACTTTAGATCGAAATAATGTGACTTTATCATATCCTAAATAATTTATTACTTACAGTTTACTTGAAGTACAGTATATCTGACAAAGTTTCTGTAGTGACCCTAAAATTATATAAAGTCCATCAAAAGTGTTTAAAAACTTGTTATTTTCACCTTATCTCATTAATTGATAAGCAGCATATGATATGACTTTTGTACTACGATTAAAACCATTAAAACATAAAACTGCAAATGCTAATTAACATAGAAAACATAAAATGTAACATAAACTAATCGTGACAACTACCTATTGTATTTTGGAATCAGTGAGGAAAGGAATTAGTAAAACGTATACACTACAATGTTTAACAATACAAAGTAAATGTACATTTGGTCAAGAAACATAACAAATAAAACGTGGAAATGAACCATAAAATGTGTTGAGTACTGTGTAAACGTAATAAACAAGACTGTAACAGAGAAAAGCCTATTACAAGAATGTTACCACTTGCTAAAGTGTCTGACAATGGTGAGTCTAATTTTACGCATCTTGGCTCTTTACGCTTTAATATATATTTTGCTACTGAGATAATATTTACATTAAGAGTAATTGTTCTTAGAAGTTCAAATAAAAAAAACAGTAATAAAGTCTACTTTTGTTTCATGTTTGTTTGAAATTAAGTTTAAAGTATGGAGTATATTATATTTATGCCTCTTCAATCCTGACCGAATATTGTGAGCAGAAATTATAGAAGAAAATACTAGTTTATTAACCTTTTTAGTAATTATATTGAATATTATTTATTTTTCGTCTGATTAAATATACCACCGATCGTTCGTTATACCCAAAATGTATACTACTACATTCACTGCTTATTATCTTCAGTACTGCAACATTCAACACTAATTTAGATGCAATTTTTAATGTGTTTTGAAGATATCCAGCAAAGGTACTTAGAAACAAGAACAACACATAGGCAAAAAAAGGCTACCCGTGTAGTACATTTTATGTTTTAACATTAAAATTCATATGTCAAGCTCTTATTTAGTCATTATATGTACACAACGAAGTACTTTAAACTAATTTTTTTAAACAAATATCGCATTGCTACGTAAAGCTCCGTGATTCAAAGTACATGCTCTTGTAGTGTTCAGTGTTCAACAAAGTGATCAGTGTTCTAGCTAGGAGAGAGCCCCTACCAGCCAATATGCAGATGAATATACTCTGTATGATTGCCAGTAGGATTTACAAATGGCTGCATTTGTCCAGATTTACACAAGTGTAAGTGCTGAGTGTGCTTTCTGCGACGGGGTTCACTCTTGTAGATCAGTGTTCTGGCTAAGAGAGAGCCCCTACCAGCCAATATGCAGATGAAGGTACTCTGTATGATTGCCAGTAGGGTTTACAAATGGCTGCATTTGTCCAGATTCACACAAGTGTAAGTGCTGAGTGTGATTTCTGCGACGGGGTTCACTCTTGTAGATCAGTGTTCTGGCTAAGAGAGAGCCCCTACCAGCCAATATGCAGATGAAAGTACTCTGTATGATTGCCTGCTTGGTTTACAAATGGCTGCATTTGTCTGGATTTACACAAGTTAAAGTTCTGAGTGTACTTTCTGTGACGGGTAAAATATCTTAGATCAGTGCTTTGGTCATATAAAAGCATTCCGAAGTTTGTATCTGAAATGAAATAACTGCAAGTTCTGAAGAAGCTTGCTGGCTGACATTTACCCTCAGTGAGCAGTGTTCTGGCTATGAGTCATTGTACCAGTAAACACATAATTGTAAACATACATATATGACAAATCCATACATTTTACACTTAAGTGCTTTAAGGTTATCATGTTTTTAGTGGCAAACTGTAAATATTGTTACCCTTAGTTTTTATTTTACAGATATTTGTGCCACTAAGGTTGTTATAGTTTGTCCAAAACATTGGCAAAAATCTATCGAAGGTTGGCTAGTAAAGATCAGGTAAAATGTCATCCATCGAAGATACCTTAAGGGAGCTAGCAGTTAAAAAGAAAATCAAAAGAAACAGTTTGACCATTTAATCAGTTTGAATAAGTAAACACTCAAAATAAAGCTGCAGTAAATATAATAGATCGTGTAGTCTTTCATCACGTGTTTTAACTCCTGTTGAAAACTCCTTTATGTCTGAAGAGTTAAACTTTTCTCTCTTGCCTTAATCAGTAAATGTCCTTGACTTTGTTGTGGGAAAGATATTAGCTAACTTACAAAAGATGACGATCAACAAGTATGGTCGTCGGTTAGAAGATGGCGAACGGTTAGTGCGAAACAAATTTTTATAAAAGAAAGTTGTTTTCCTAAAGTCCAATCCTACTATAAGGCAGCTATCCCTGTCTATAGATGGATTTGCACGATATAAAAATTATTGAAACTTAGGATAAGTTTCAGGCATATCCTTACTCATGTAGAGGGTCTGACATCAGGACAGGATTAATGTGGTGGATTGAGGGCGAAGGCAGTTAATCATTTGAAATGCGGCCATTTATCAGATTTAGCCGAGAGCATTTCACCTGAAGCCCTGCTACTGACTGATGAGTGATGACCGAAGCACATATCATCATTACTGATGATGGTAACCGCTAAGATTTATACATATAGTAATGAATTCCTTGCTATATACTTACTTGCCATATGAATTACATGCTATATACTTACTTGCCATATGAATTACAAGCTATATAAACCTCTAAATAAACAGGTGTATACTGCAGGAAGAGCTGAATTCTTGGCATAGAATTTATACTCCTTGTTAATTATAAAGTCAAGGAAAATGTACTTTATCTTCTGAACCAAGGGTTTATTATGTAGACTCTTTTACAACGTACAGGAATTTATTTACAAACCTTGTATGAATAATGGCCCAATAACTGGTGAACCATAACGTACAGACGTCAAATTCGTCAAATCTGTGAATATACTCGTATTCAGATATCATGCAATAGTTATTGGTGTTCTTCGGATATAAAAAAAACTATTATGATGAATAAAGCAAGTAAATTAAATAAATAGGTTATTGCGGAAACCCGTGGACATGCTCTAAACGCCTTTGAGGCCAAGATTTGTTTTAGACGAGCTTAGAACGCCTTCGGCATATTGACACTTTTGTTCGGTTAACTGAGAAGGTCAACTTTCATGAACTATCGTTTTGTGTATTATGCAAACTTAGAAATTTTATGAAACTCAAAGTAAAGCAAAACTACAATAGCCGGATTATACACGTATATGGACTTTTTTTGGATTATTAAAGGATGCAGGGTAATTTAAAGGATCGCAGAATTATTTATTGTACAATCAAATTTACACAAAAGTGTTTGGTTGGAAGGTTAGTCAGAGGGAGGTTACTAAATGTAGAGGGATTAAATGGGGGATTAAAGAAAAGAGTTTATTCTGAATGGATACAATAAGTCATGGCCCAAACAAAACCAACTTTTCAAGACAGCGCTACAAACTTGGTATGTCTGGGCCTATACAGAAATAATAATAACGAGTAAAGTTGCTTGGTATAGTAGTTTTGGCTATACACTTTTTTACGAAATATATCAACAAGATACTCGTGCAATATTTTTACAGTCAATATTCTAGCTACGACGAGAGCGGGTCGTATTTTCTCGATAACGTTTGTATTTTCTTTCAATTCCACAGAAATGACTGTGTCAATATAAACGTGGGTTGACGTTATAACTTTATAACGGAAATTTGCCAAGAGTGAAAAGTCATGCACACTTACACAGTAAAGGTTTTTGGGTTTCATTTGGAAAACAAAATAAACATTAAAACTGTATTGTTGTAAAACTTTCCAAAGCTTTTTTGTAACCTGGTTGTTACGTGTGTCGGTGTAAACAAAGTTGAGCAAAAGTCAAAAATATTGTGTCTCTTTTCCCTAACAACAGCTGTAAACATTTAGACAAAATTAATGTATAGACGTGCTTAAGTGTCACTTTTAAATTCAAGCAAATAAAGTATTGTTTTTATGATCTTTTTGTGGCATGGACATCAGCTGGTTCAAAAAATTTGTTTTGAATTTTAACACTGACTTATGGTAAAACCTTGTAACTGCTGTTTATTTAAAACCATATAACTCATTCTGCTGAGTTAAAATAAATATGTTGATTTAAGTTCGTTTTCAGTGTTTAAACATGTATTGTCATTTATTTGTAATTTTTATTTGCATCAACAAGTAAAGTTAGTGTCGTTCAGTATACTCGTTTCTAAAGTACCTTTTTGATCTTTTCTCATTAACGTCTGAGGCACACACCTTGATCAAAAGTGTTACTTTAGGACACTGTGTTGAAATATACCATTAGTTTCTCTATTTTTAAGTTTCATCTTTTCTTGAACTGCACATCTGACAAAACCCTCTAAACATTCATTTGAATTCAGACATGGGTAATTGAAAGCTAACACTGTGTCAAGTGATATTCAAGGAGCGATGATGTCCAATGGTGTATTAAATATTTTAGCCACAACTCCGTATAAAATATTCACTTAAAACAACGGTCAACATACCATTGTCATTTTGTGACAAGCTTCTTTTATATTGTACAAATGTTATACGTATAAATTAGCAGATGGTAAAGTAACAACTACTATACATATTAAAAACGTGTATTAGGAATTGTTCAGATAATTTATGCTCGACAACAAACTCCTTATTTCGTCTACACTTCCAAACGTGTACACGCATTGCAAACTTTGAATACATTTATTTGCTTTTAGAGCCTGCGGCAGACATGTATGTAGTTACAAGTGGCAAAGCAAGTTTTGTTGTCAATATCAGAACACTACAAACAACTCAATGATATGAACTACAGCGCCCTGAAACATGGAAAGGGATGTTTCGACTTCTCCACTTGCATCCGCATATTACAATCTCACCATGTTTCCACTGGACCAAGTGGACTTGAACAGGTTTCTGGAAAATATTAATGACTAATTTGTCTTGCTGAAATAGGCAGAACATTCTGTTAACTATGAAGTGAGTGGGTGAAACAATTCGTTCTAACATTCCGAGAATTACTTTATTTTCAATGTTCGTAATCTTCACCAAAGTCAGTTCATAATACCGGGACTATTAAGCACACACTTGTTACCAAAACTTAACATATTAATTTAGTAAACATAAAGTGCACGACGTTTCCGGGTCTGAAATTTGATTCCATCCTTATGTGTTATGTTATGTTTCAGATTCCTTTGTACCTGAAGACGGAATCCAATTCCAGACCCCGAAAGGTTGCTTTGGTTTTGTTCACTAAAACAAATACTAAACACATATCCGTACTAGTATTTTAACCTCAGATTTTCTACAAACGTCAAAAAATCTTTAAACAACGAATATTACAATATTTATAGCATTTGTGACTATTAAAATGGTTACACGACTCTTCCATCACATTTTACCAACGATTATGTACATTGAATATCCAACTGAACTCGATGATCATGATTAAGCAGGTGCCTTTTTTAGGTAGTTTTGTAGTACATCTTTGAAATTCACTGTATGCAATAAAAACGATAAACGTGCGAAGAAAACTTCCAAAACAATCCAAACACAACTATATCAACCACGTTCACAAGTTTAAGGTCTTCCTTTTCTGATTCGATAAGCAGCTAGGTCAAACGTATGAGATCAAATGCGAAAAGAGGGCAATAACCTTATTTGACCTCAAGGTAACATTAATAAAAATATTCTGAATTATTTACATGAAGAATGGACCCGGAAATGGATTATGAACGTGGAAAGGGTCTTGGGTACGGAACTGAGGCTTGTGGTTATATTTACGACCTCGGTTGGCGAGTCAGTCCCTTACCTTACATCACTTCTACCTCACTTTCATGTTAACTGGTCAAACCACTTCTGTATTTATGCGTGATGGACGGTTGTGGCAATGTTCTAGACCATGGGTAATAGATGAATGATATACGAGAATGTATGTAGTTTGGTTTAATCACTATTCTATCAACAAAAGAACAATATAACAAAATACGAGGTGATTAGAAATAGCTGTTAGTGTTTTTTAACCATCTTTCTTGTTGTAGAGACATGTGCTAGTAATACGGGCAGAGGCCTGTTGTTTTTAATTTGCTTACTGTCAAAATTAGATTTTAAGTTTTATAGTTTTTCAGATAATGTAAAATTATACTATACACCATTTGCTTGTAAGCAAACTTTTCAAATCTAATTTTCTTCTGAAAATCCAGCACTTGAAAAATAATAAGGAACGGTACTGTTAGTACTGTTTCATGATCTAAAATATATTGAAATAGCAATTTCATTTAAAGACAAGTTTTTGTTAAACCTGTTCGTTATACATTTTATTTCTGAAGAATGTTTATATTATTACAACTCGTGTTTTTTATAAAACAGTTTCCGTTGTTTACAATGTAAACTAATGACTAACACTTTATTCAGTTATCGTTATTTATGGTCTTTAAATTAACACCAATTTCAATGTTCTAACTTATTAAAACTCTTACTTAAGTGTTTGTTAGCATAATCACTAATCTAACTGTCTCGTTGGATTTGAAAGTTATACCAAACCGAACAATCTTAAGGATTTGCATTTAAAACAAGTTTTGGGTTCTTTGGTTTCATTTGCTATGCAAATGTTGCTTTCAGTCTGATGACCAATTTAATTAAAAGTTTTGTAGCAGACAAACTTACAGCTCCGGCGTTTGGGAGTTAATCTCGTTTTGATTCAATTCTGTACTGTATTCAGTGTATAAAATATTCAGGGTTATAGTGTACACAAGTTTTTCATTAGCACTGTTCAACTATACCCAGAAATCTGCAATGTTGTTCTTTCGCTTGCGTCGTGGCTCAGTGGGTAGAGTCACGGCTTGCGAACCGGAAGGTCGCGGGTTCGATTCCCGGCACAGGCACAAGGGTTTGGACCACTTTCCTAAAGCGTTTTGTGATCACACGAACCGCTTTTATTCGAACAGAGCTAAGTATTCCTAGATCCAATATTCAAGTAAACCTATACAGGTGAG
This sequence comes from Matsumurasca onukii, assembly GCA_018831715.1. Classification (NCBI taxonomy): domain Eukaryota; kingdom Metazoa; phylum Arthropoda; class Insecta; order Hemiptera; family Cicadellidae; genus Matsumurasca; species Matsumurasca onukii. Next base: position 2,152,172 of record CM032058.1, on the reverse strand, counting down.
TATAGAATTTGATATGAGCTATTTTAATATCAACGCTTGCCAACTTTACATTGATTTCTTGCACTTGTTCTACATCTTATACTTAATTTAAAACTTAATAACAAACTCAAATAACAAGTGGCACAAATAATTTCAAATGTGTTTGAAAATGTATGGATACGAGTACCAGTATATCTACAATTTTTCTGTTTCTTTAGCTAGCTTAAACTTTCCTCTTTCGGTTGCAATAAAATAATGTTTTCAAAGCGCGAATTAAGTTGCTACATAAATCTTTACACCTGGCTGCTTCTTTTTATGAAAGAAACTTTTCGTATTCGCTACAACTTCTGAGGCAACATAACAAATATAAACTTGGAAACTAATACATTGTATGAATAACATAGCAAATATGTTTTCAACTGCTTCACATATGAAAAGTATTACATACATTTTCGAATTGCTTACAAAAGAGTTTTAACAGTTTTATCTAAAAATATCAACATATTTAGCGATATATGTTATCAGGGTACTACTAATAAACAATGGCGTATCATTTATTAATATGTTTGGAATATGTTTTCGACAGCCTCATATATAGATAACATCAATATAAAATATCCACTGGCTTGTAGTATGTATTCTAAACAGCCCACGGCTAAAAGTACTTATACTTTTTAACAGTTTTTCGTTTTATGGCAACGTTCCCAGAAAATGAATAACTGTTCAATATAAGTTGTGTTACTTACTACTGAGTAAACTTCTAAGAAATTGGAACCATAAAATATGTAGACTTAAAAAGGCATTAGAAAAGTATCTTAATGAACTGAGCAAGGGATTGCAACAGTTTAACAAAGATTAATTCTGCAACCTCAGATTCTTCTACCTGAGATGGGTAACATTCATCAGGATTTCACAGCTTTCACAGATAAGTGGCCGAGGCATTTTTTATTTGAGGATTCTTTTGTGTGACACGAGTTTGGCCAAATTGGAGTTCAATTCAAACTGTTAAAGAGGCTTTTTCTTTATTTATTAATAAACTACGTTTTGTGATGTAGACTGTAGTTGTTACATAACGGTTCATTAAAAATTTAAATTCATAAAAAATAGATTGGACACAATTTTAATTATATTCATGTTAAGCTTTTTTTGTGTAAGAAGACGCCTGATGATGCCCATGTGAGGGCGAAACGGACCGTCGCAATATCGACAACGGAAGACTGCATGACGGAATTTAACAACAGGTACTAATTAAAATTTTCATGTTACTTATTGGCTTCTCAATTGATACTTGGGTGAGTCATTAAGCCTTTTCCTACCAATAAGACAACTTCTTGTACATTGACCTACTTTCACTATTCACAACAAGAATAATTAAGCAGTACATTTTAATATTCTAATACATACCTTGAACTTTATGATCTGATGAATTAAAATATTTAACCGAATTCAAATTGTATAATCTAAATTTTAGCGAAATGCATAGCTTACTAGTATTTGTTTTATAGCTTACAGTCTAAGATTACTATTATAATTTTCGAAAACATTACATTACCACCTTTATATATTACGCCAATTTGCTATAATAATGGTTTAACACTGTTACGTTCCTAACAAACAATATACAGTGTATGATAAAAGTAAGTAAACCCAATAAGCCATATTCTTATACAATAATATTCTTTTTTGCACTTAAATAAAATGCATGTTGGTTCCTGTGTTGATAACGGCTTATCTGTTCGATCACGTGTATGCCGATACAAGTTGTTCCAGAACAAGGTTTATCCAACACTTTCCAAAACTGTGTTTTGTAAGAGCCGTTAACAAAAGGATTTGCCAATTTGAAACACTACAAACTGTGAAACAACTCGTTAAAGTGAAATACAACGCCCTAGAAACATGGAAAGGGCAGTTGTAGTATTTTCCACTTCAATCCTCTCAATGTTTTCCAAGCTTGTACTTTGGTTAAGCAAAATGTTTTACCATAGACTTGTGTCTATTCCATGATAACTATTTATGTGTATTAAATCATACAAATTGATTGACTGAACAAGTTTTATCAAACAAATATGAAATGTAACAAATTACGTCGGTCCTTCGTTAGTTCAAATTGATGCTTCTAAATGGTAAAGTGGAATAAATCTCAAAATAAATAAAATACATAGGGATTTATACATTGTGTTGTATTACTAAATAAATTGGTGCACAAATAGTAATGGATAACCTTGGTAAAGGTATCTGTAAGCTAATTTATATATACATATATACAGTTTGAATTTTATACAGGTTGGTCTCTCTCTTTCATATTTTAAAACGTCTAGATACACTGTCTCAAACAGTACGTCCCTTTCCTGGCTTGGGTTTCTAGATTCTACCGAGAAAAAAACTGAAAGAATAAAGTTTTTATGTAGGCCTATGTTGCTTGCTTTCTAAGATGTTACTTAAGTGAACTTTATATTGAGTACAATCCCTACAGTAGTCCTATATGTTTGCATCTTTCGTTTTGCTGACAAGTAAAAATTGTTTTCATAAGGAAAAACACTTTGAATTCGAAGCGTAAACTACATCATTGAGTAAGAAATCATTGGATGTTCCAGAAAAGATCTACACTTTATAATCCAGGTTTTTCTATTCGTATATAATTCGATATTTGTTTTGTTATCGATCGTTGTCAAATTAACCGAGCTAAACAGGTTTAGTTATAGCAGTGGGGTTTTCAGCAGAACTTACCAGTGTACAGCATGAGTAAACTGTGCAATCGGTACTACGATACTAAGTAACAATATTTACACAAGTGAAAAACTGTTTCCAAGCGCAACAACTCTTGTTTAACGTAAAGACAATTGCTACACTAATTGTACACGTCGCAGCACTATACGCTTTTGTATTGTTTGTAATTAGATATATAATTCACGAATGGTTGTTAATACTGAATACATTTATCGAATACCATATAATTTTACCTTTGGTCTCACATGTAAGTATTCTACAACCACGATTACGCAAGGCTGCAGAGAACTCCTCCCTCGAAACTTTGCCACGTTACGTAAATATTATTTAAAACATCATAAAACACGTTTTGGTGAACAATGAAAAGCAACAGATTTGTAAAAAATAAGGTGCCAACATGAAGCTGGTATTTGAATACCTCAACAGGTTTCCGTTTCGCTTAGTTAGCTATGCAAATATGTTAAGTTTCTTTGCCGATTGAATTAAGTTTTTTCAAGAGAATGTAATTCCTCAAAGTTAGAGAAAGCTCTCAAGAAACTGAAAGATGACCACTGTTTCATAACGCCTATGTTAAATGAACTTGTTACGTTCACAATGAAGCTTTTGTCCGGAACTCAGTAAAGCGTGCTTAAAACAGTTGGGTGAGTCACGAATAGTGAACAAGTGCTATTCCACAGTATTTTAACTCATACGGTATACACTGAACTCTTCGTTTCATTGATAAAAGTAACTGTAAAATAAAAGCGTGTTAAAAGAAGCACAATATTTTGTTTAATGTTGTGTGTAAGTTATTATTTTGACGCATATTTTAAAAGTCGAGATTTTGAAACGTTCAAAGCTTTTTAAAACAGTTTGATTGCACTTGCAAGAATAAAACAATTAATAAGAATACTGTAAATCTTTATCATACACTAAAGTCAATAAACATGGTGATTCTCTGCTTCAAACATAGTTGTGTACAAACCATCTGTGGAAATATTAAATGTATTATATATGGTATTATGATACATTTTAAAGCAAATCAAGACTTCACACTATCAAGACATTTATCAGACACCTTGGTTCGCACAACATGAAATATACTTTCTAAAGCAATGCAGTAAAGAAGTGTGGATAAACAAGAGCCTTGCCTTGCATACAAAGAACCTTCTCTGTGTACACTGTTTACACTTGACACTTTGTTCCATGCAAATACACAACCCTCATCTTTCGACACAACCAACTGATAAGGGTGGCTCACACACAAGCGTACACAAGTAACGAGGTGAAGTACACTACTTTAGTCAGTGTTTCTACATCAAGTAATGTGAGATTATATAGGAGTCACCAGTCTAATTCTGCTGTCAGTTTAGTTTGTCAATCTGATAATCATCTGTAATTGGTCATCCGCTGCTCGCAGCATGAACAGTTTTCTTGGTTTCTCGTAATTGTTTGGGATTTTCTTTACGTTCTTGTGTATGTTGTAATGTTTTCAAGTATAATTCCTTTAACATTATGTTTTATTAAATAAATAAAGGAAGAATAAAAGTTAAAGAAACACTTATTTTTGTTATGGGAGACTGGTCAGCTTAAGCTAATTAAAATTGGGCAAACTCATTTATTTCTAAATATGTTGTGTTCGGTTTTAGGTTATTTTTCACCTTCTACCAGATTCCAGACCTCAACACGTCGTTTTCTCCTTGTTCACTAAAAACAAATGATAAGCCATCGATTACATTTCAATCTCAGAACTCAACAACATCGTCCACAACAAACTTCAATTAAAGAATTGAAATAGAAAAACTGCTTAAGAAACTGGCTTCACTCATGCCGGTGGCACGCGCTTAGCTCCGTGTCGTCCTGGTATATTCTCCTTTTTTGTTCGTTATTATACAAAAAGCGAAACCAAACGTTATAATGTACTTGAATAAATTTCATGCAGTAGTAATAAATACTTCATACCAGAAGGGTTGTAAAAAATGCAAACTATCTACACGAGCCTAAATATACAAAAGTACCACGGTTCAATTTCTTTGTTTGAGTGGTTGAAATATTGTAAAATATAATGTCCAACTCGAGTCCACATTTGAATAGCAAAACAGTTCTCCGTTTCTTTCTACAATAATTATGCAAATGCTATCAGTTTCTTAACCGATTTCATTAAATAGATTTCTGAAATGTAATTTCTCTAACAGTAAATTTTGAATTTTACAACTTGTAAATCTTCTAGCTTGTTCATACAGTTAGCAGGAATTACACATTCTAAATAATGTAAAATTTAGAAATAAAAGCCATAATCAGAAAAAACCTATTTAATAGATTAATATGTTTTAATTTTTATGCTATTCTGAAACATGTCTCAGTTCGGTCCGCACATTTTGTCTTTAAATTTCATTAGAACCAAACTATAAAAGGCTGACAAACAGACGTTGTATCTAAGCTGTGAACATTTTTCTAAACAATTTAAATGAATAAGTTCTGTTGAATGAATAAGTCCGTTACCTACGAGGATGGAAGACTTTTGTTTTATTTTCTAACAAACCTGATGTTAATTATCATGATGTATACAGTTTCTGGCAACACACGTTCATATAACTTATTCTATTACAGTATACGGTTTGAGACACAGACACAACATTTATTTAATGAATACTACGCACATTGTTCGTCGCCAAGCGTTTTCATGTTCTAAATAAGCCTATAGTCATATCAAACACAAAGCCTGCCAAAATATATATTTATTGAACTACCTATTTATTATTTTAGCTTATGTTCTCAGAACTTACAAAACCAACCCATTGCGATGTCTATGTAGTACAGAAGATAGTGTCCTCGAAGCTTGAAGTAAGTTGTTACATAAATCTTTCCACCCGGCTGCTTCTTTTTATGAAAGGAACTTTTACCATTTCCTTCCACTCTTGCGGTGTACAACACATATTAAATTTTAAACTATAATGGTTTGGAACCAGATAGGTAAGAAATAATAAAGGTAGTTTTATTAATGTTTATTGTTTAAGTCATTAATTAGTTTTCAATATATTAAAATAATATTAAAATAAAATAACGAGCATTCAAATTGCCAATTTTTTATGCCGGGCGCTCCAACAAGCAAATAAAAATAACCTATATTCAATTATTTGAAATTATTTTGAATTATTTTGCTAATTTTAAAACACTACAAACGCCTGAAACAACTCGTTGGAGTGAAATACAGCGCCCTAAAACATAGAAAGGGCTGTTTTGGTTTCACCCCTTTAGCTCTCTTAACACAATCTTACATCGTTTGTTTTAGTGGTGGAGAATATGCATTAGGACCGTTATTACTTTTGTCTATTTTGACTAGTTCAAGAATACAAAATATAATTTAAAATGTTATCTAGTCAGTTCAACATGAGAACTGCAAATTGGGCACGTGAAATGTAAAAGTTAATTCTTAAGATTGAAATGAACAAATAGCTCAGATTTTAACACTACACTTGGCTGGTGAGTATCGCGTCAAGTAATACTTGACAATAGCTATTTATTGTTAGATATTAATGGTTTTAGATTTTGTTCTGAAACGGTAAGTTGTCTTATGTTTACGTAAATAACAAATCTGAATGCAGACTTTTAGAAATGCTTGTTTATGTTTATCCTTTTTAAGGGTTATTTACTCGGTTATTTATTTTTTTAGAAATTACCAGATCAGTCTAAGCTGCAAAACTCACAGTGTACGAGATCCTGTGCATTTCAAATGTACATGTTACACTACTCTGTCTGCGTGTGTCCTCATCAGTTCTTAAGGAAATGAGAAATAAAAAAAATATCACGAGTAAAAATGACTTAAAATGTGTACGTGGAATCTAAAATATTGTCATTGCATACAGGTTTCATTTAGTTTCTATACGACATTTTCAATTTGGGCATAATATTAGGAAATGATTAAATATTTTCAAAAATATAACTTTTATATTCTTTAAGTTAATGTGGGTAAACAAAGTTTTCATTTAAACATGACTGTCAACCAAGCAATTTACGATATCCCTGTGGTGATCCATTTAAACAAACACTTTGTGTACAGTTAAGTTAATCACAGAAATATTACCTTAAAACGCTTAAAAGGGATTTAAACAAAATTTTACGCAGTTCAAAGAGGTCAATACGAATTTTAATGTTTTGAAACCCGCATTGGGATACATCTTTAAACATCTTTGAAAGTTAGCTTATGTTTATACGCCGTTGTATTTCAATTGCACATAAACTATGTTGATAGTCGTGTAAAATCTGCAAGCACCGTGTAAATGTTATAAACCAGGCTGAGGACTGTAAAAGCCAGTTACAGAGTGGGCTGTTTCTGTCTAAGTGTCTAGAAAGGGTTTAACTCAAGACTGTTTTATATACTCAGAGCCTTATTTGTCCAAGTTAGCAAACTAATTTAGTCGTTTATCAGTACAAGTATACCTAGAATATTCCTTAGAAGTACTTTAAAAATACTGGGTAGTTTATTTCTTTAAAAAACGAGTCAAGTGATCTTAATTAAGACATGATCTATTAAGATGTTTCTTTTATTTTTATCGACAACTAGCGGACCCGACAGACTTCATGCTGTCAAAAAGATTTGTAATGTGGCAGTTTATTCTTCCTACATTAATAACTCTACACAATTAATACACGATATACGAATTTGTTTCATGTAATAGTTAACAAAAGCAACTCAGTACATAAGTTAAATCAAAGAAAACAACACAATGTACAACGGCAAATCGACATTGACAGTTTGTTGTTGTTTTTTTCTTTAATAAACATATGTTTTATGTGTGTAAAATAGGTTACCAGATGGCAACGAATAGCAATAACGCTCAAATTGTTTACGTTTTAGTTAGAAAACGTTTGTATGGGAAAAAATAAAGGGCGGTTTTAAGTGGTTTTCCGGCAATTATTCTATTCTTTTGCCGTAAAAATCCTTGAACTCATACGAACATTCAAAAGATTTGGCCGAAATTGGTCCAGGCGTTGTCGAGTTATGCGCTTAGCAACACATTTTGCGATTCATTTTCATATTATAGATAATAACAGGATTATAAAGTACAATTAAGTTTAGGTAGACTGTAATAGCTCCGGCTTTGTATATTTTTAAATAAGGTCGAGTATTTTACAAAATTTATACGTACGAAATCAGTAATTTTTGATGTTCTGTTAAAACAGCTTAAACGACATCAGATAGGCCTATCGTGTATTTGAAAATTACATGAGATGATTATAAATTAAAATACTTGTCTAATTTTTAATCAGTCAAGTATTTACAACATTACAATATCAAAAAAGGGGATATAAGGCCATATAATGTATGAATGACTTATTGTATTAGTAACAAGGCTATACATTATACGAGTACTATAGCCTAGTCAATACTACCTACTGTCTAAAATAAACTACGTTTCCATTTTACGTACTGTTAAATACTAACATTTCCTGATAGAACGTACAGTATAATTTATTATTTTTGAGTTTAGATTTACTTGCAAGGGATGCTGTATATGGTAATAAAATGTAAAAATAGAAACAGCAAGTACTAGAAACAGGCTGTATTAGATTTGGAGAGAAGTTCACCTGAAGCACGGCTACATATGACTGATGCACTAATATCAAAAACAACCAGACCAACGCTGACTGATAACTTACCTTGAATAATTGCTAGAATATATCAACCATACATTGTATCCATCATATTTATTAGATTATCAGACCTCGTAAAAATAATTTAACAAGCATGATAACTTGATAAGTTGTAATTTTCTTCCTTTAAAGTGAATCGATAAAGGTTTTAACAAAGTACGGTTCTGACTCTTTCATTCCACAATAGAAAATACATTACCTGCGGAAAGTAAATATTTACTTTCAATTCCAGAGAAATTGCTTAGTCAATATGAATGTTGACTTACCTTTTCGGAGTAGAGATTATAACATTATTTCACAGTAATTTGTTTAGAGAACTTGAGCCATAGCATTGGGATAAGTTTAAAATTAGGCAAAATACAAACAAAAGCTAATATTTTCAATCGTTTAACTTGCGAGGCTTTTCGTTAAATGCTTAAAAGTATTGGCTTTTATTTTATTTTGTCTAATTTAAAAGTAATTTGTTTGTTTTCACTTATATACGGACTATCTGACACATAATTATTTATAGGTTATAAATACCTTTTAGGGAAATAGCACTTACCTTATCGGAGTAAGATTATAAAATTATTTCACAATAATTTGTTTTCATTTATATACGGACTATCTGATATTTTTTTATAGGTTATGAATACCTTTTAAGGAAATTGCTTACCAAATCGGGTAAAGATTATAAAATTATTACTAAGTAAATTTGAAGACACAAATATTTGGACCGAACCGGGATTTGAACCCGGGTCTCCCGCTTGCCGGGCGGTTATGCTAAAAGATCGATTATAAAATTATTTCACAGTAATTTGTTTTCATTTATATACGGACTATCTGACACTCTGTATAGGTTATGAATACGTTCGTACGTTTGTATCGTAAACACGTACTACAAATTACTATAATATAATTTTATGTATTCACAAATCTTCGACGCAAGTTTGCAATTACAGTTTTGATGTTGGACCCAATAACAAAAAACTTTACAAAGAGAACTATCGTCCGACCAATAAATGTGTTTTACGTTAGCTTTGTTTTCTTTATAGGTTCCTATACCATCAAATACAAACTTCAAATGATTGAAATCAGTATTTGACTCGTCTGATTGCTTATCCATATTTTATAAAACTGTTTTGTAAGTTTCAACATTCTGTAAAGAAAGGAATGGCCATTTATCATTGATTTAAAACTCGACCAAGTTTAGATTTTCAGGGTAAAATATTTCGTACACCTATCTGATATTCTCGTCTAGATTGTAAAAATAACATAATCAATATATGGATCCACTGATAAATCAGCCACTACGATGTATCTGACAGTAACATGATTACATCTGGTGCAGACAACAACAAAAGTAAGTTCTGAGAGTGTGAGAGAACTTCTGGCGGTCGGCCGAGCTTAATTGAAGCAAATTGAATATGTTCCTTCCTCACTCAGATTGTATCACTTTACTCTTTCCCTCAACAACACCATTTGTGAAGACAACGTTATTCACAGTGTAACTACTAGATACAATTTTTGTACCTACTTCAAACGTAAGTTTTAAACTATGCTATTTTGAAGAGACTTTCGTACTAACTGTTATGTTTGTATACTGCTTACGTGCCATCTTTTGGGGTATTCTGTCAATCAATAATACAATAGAACATACGAGAGGACATATAAGAACGTTGGTTAATGCGAGATATTAACCCAGACCTCGAAATGGCGGTGTGGTTAACAAATACATTACAATGTACGAAGCTGCAGTGCGACCCTTACAGCTGACTGAATAATTGTTACACAAGCTTAGCTTAGCCTAACACATCTGCTGCTCAACTGATTAATTGCATGATTTGAAGTTGACACTAGAATGATAGCAGATTACAAAATCGTATATAGTAAATACATTTTGAGTCATCTACATTGGTTTGTGTATTGCATTCATGACATAGCTAAGAACTTTATACAAATACATGAAAGATGAATTTTGTTGATACCCTTTTTGAATGTATAGTTTGAAATAAAATCAATGGTGCTGGAGATGTTTTGGTGGTTTGTGAATCAAACAATAAGTAGTAGTCATAGATTTACGAAAACACAAATAAATGTGTCATAAATTCGCCTATGCATAATAAATAATTGTTTACACTCTACATACTAATAGTAAAGATTCAATAAGGCAGGGTGAGAATAAAGGCCAGAGTCGATCTATTGTCATTGAATAACCTCATTTAGCAAATATAATGTTGTATCAAACAACATTTCGTTATCTTTGCTCGGCAAATGTCTGTAACCTCAAATAGTCCACCTCAATAGTAATGGAAAAAAAATAATTTCTTCCAGAATATCAGCGATAATTTCCGAATCCGTAAACCCCAACAGAAAACAGTACATCTCAACCAGCCTTGCATACCCAAAATCAAAAACCTGGATTATTAATAATAAATTTACAGTTACTGAAGAAAATATGACAGAAGAAATAAGGAAATCACGCAACAATCCAAACGTAGCGTTCGCACACTGCATCTCTAATGATGTCGAGTGCTACAAACAAATGTCAGCGGGGGTGGCTGTAATCTTTAAAAAACACTTTAATAAACCAACTCGGTCAGATTTCCTTACCCCTCGCCTGACTTGTCAGAAGTCATCTGGTGCAGCAGCCGTATACGGCCTGGTCACAAAGCCTCGCTACTTTGAAAAACCAAAGTTAAGTGAATACAACCTTGCCATTGATGACCTAATAGGAGATTTTAAGCAGAAGAAGATGAAGGAGTTGGTGTGTTCACCAATGGGGTGTATTAGAGACAAAGTGCCCATTGAACATTTTGTAAACCAAATTATTCACTTTCAACATTCTACAGGTGCGCCTGTAAAATGTAAATTCTCGCCAGTCTTCTACAAGAGTGCTCAGATTGGGTTTGTCTCACGAGGCCTTCATAAAGAAGCTAATTGAAAAACTGACCGAACAATGCCAAAAAACATCAGCCTTGATCCACTCAACACCACAAAAACACCAGCAGACTTGTCATCCGTTAGCGGCTCACCGGAGAGGCTGGGAAACCCTGAACAGCGGAGACTTTCTTCACCCGTGACAGCAAACCAATGCGAATTTGGTCTACCAAACTCTGGACATTCAACACCCAAAGTGAGAGGGCACCACCTGGAGAGCTATGCAGCGGCACTTCGAGACAGTCCATCCTTATCACCCGTGAGAGTTTCAAGTGTGGAAAGTGACAAAAGCAGAGCATTGTGAGTGTGTCTGGAATTCAACAGTGTATTTAGTTCTTGTGATATCTTGAGTCAGCCATTCAATGAAATGCAAACATTATATTTAAATATACAAGGCACTAAAAATAAAATAGCTATATTAGAATCATTCTAATAAATAAAAAATATATCTATTGTATGTTTAATTGAACACTGGCTCAAGATAGATGAAATTAACTTAGCCTTCCCAGATGGCTATCAATTTATTAGTGCATATTGCAGGGATAAGCATGTTCGAGGTGGGACCGCTATTTTTATCAAAATTCCATGAAGGCTAGGGAGATAAAAGTTAGTCAATTTTGTGAAGAGGTTAACTTTGAAGTATGTGCAATATTGATAGAAAATTTTAAAATTATAATTGTTTCACTATATCACTCTCCATCCGGGAATCCACTTAGATTCTTGGAATTATTGGAACATCTTTTAAATTTCCTTTCATCATGGAATAATTACAGTATATTTATCGGTGGAGATTTTAACGCTAACTTTGATGTGACTAAAGATAAGGGGACTGTTAAACAATCAATAAACCTCTTCAAGCAATTTAACTATTACCACCAAATATATGCCGACCAGAGGAAATAATTGCCTTGACAACATATTTGTTAAAAACAATCAATTCAAATATTGTCAGTACATCTCTTTGTATTTCCTCATTCAGATCATGATGGTTTAATAATCAAAATAATAAATACTGCAGTAAAAAATGTACAAGGTAACAATATAATCGCCAACAAATCTAGCTTAAATAAAAGACCAATTAAACTTTACTTTCCTGATACAAAAATTAAAGAGCTTCAAATTAAGTTAGCTACTTATGACTGGCAAAGTGTAATGATTTATTTAGAAAATAGGAAATCAGAATTAATGTTTGAGCATTTTTTAAATATTTTAGTAAATAACATTGATTATTTTAAAATTGTAAAACTTCCTCACATAATGGCATGTTAAATAAAATAAAACACAATAATGATTGGTATACAAGAGATCTGGCCAATAAAGAAAGATTATTGTTCCTACATAAGCTACTAAAATGTGGCAATAACACTAACGACCATGCTTATCTCACACGTATTAAGTTTGAGTATAATTTATTGAAACGGTCCTATACAGATTCTGTTAAGAATGCCAAAATGATGAATAATGTAAGGTGTATAGAGACTAGCAGTAACAAATGCAGGGCTGCATGGAATATTATTAAGCAAAATACTGTCAAAAAACCATGTGCAGATATTGATATTGAGCCTAATAGTTTTAATGCATATTTTGTTGAATCTGTAAATGATATTAAGCTTAAAATTAATAATAACGCTCACCCTAGTACTGATGTGAATTTCAATTTTTATATGAATATGTTAGACAATAGATTTAATAATAATAATTTTACTTGGAAAAATGTAACTACGAACGATATTATTACTTCAGTTAAAAAGCTTAGCAATTCGAAGAGTCCTGATATTTTTGGTATGTCAAATGATCTTTTAAAAAGTATAATTCCAAGTGTAGCCTATCCTCTAGCAAAATGTGTAAATTCTTTGTTTAAAGAAGGAATTTTTCCTGATGCTTTAAAATTTCCGTGTCCCTATTTATAAAAGGGCCCTAAAGAACTACCTCAGAGTTACCGCCCAATATCTCTAGTCCCAGTCTTAGGAAAATTAATAGAGATCATAGTAAATGACCAACTTGTTAAATATTTTGATTCAAATAATATTTTTAGTGAATTCCAATATGGATTTAGAAGAGGAAGGTCCACCATTGACGCTATGGATTATTTGGTTAGACAGATTCTTCAGTCTTTCGAGGATAAAGCTATGCTCAGGCTACCTTCTGTGACCTGAGCAAGGCTTTTGACTGTGTAGATGGAAGTAAATTGATAAAAAACTAGGATACTATGGTCTTCAGGGTCCCCCTTTACAGTTCATCAAATCATATTTAAGTAATAGACGACAAATAGTCTCAGTGAATGGTTGTTGTTCAGATGAGGCTTTAGTGGAGTGGGGTGTTCCACAGGGTTCTGTCCTGGGGCCACTTCTTTTTCTAATCAATATAAATGATCTACCATTAGCTGTCAAATCAAAAATTGTTCTTTATGCCGATGACACTACATTCCTGAACATAAGTCCAAACTTAGAACATCTTAACAAACTGGTTAGTAATACTCTTGAAGGGGCTTCAACATGGTTCTCTGCCAACGGGTTTTTGCTTAATCAAGATAAAACACAAAACTTAGTCTTTAGTTTAAAGCGTACAGCACAACTCTCTACTAACAACTATATCAATTCAACAAAGTTTTTAGGTCTGCATGTTGACACTGAACTGACGTGGTCAAGTCACATAGATTACGTCAGTTCAAGACTGTCTAGGGTAGTATTTCTGATGAATCGTCTAATACATTTAGTTCCAAAACAATATGTAAGAACATCATATTTTGCCTATTTTGAGTCAATATTTAGATATGGGTTAATTTTGTGGGGTAATAGTAGAAGGGTTGAGGAAATTTTAATTTTACAAAAAAAAGTTATTAGAGCAATGGCCCAGGCAGAGTTCTTGGAACACTGTAAACCACTCTTTACAAATCTGCAAATTCAAACCATTATAAATTTATATATATATGATCTTTTTTTGTATTCTCAAAAACAGGAGGAGTTACTTAAATTCAATTACGATGTCCATACCTACAATACCCGTAATAAAAATAATGCTGTAGTTAAACCTTGTCGCCTCAGTAAATCTCTAAATAGCCATACAGTCATGTCTATTAAATTGTATAATAAACTAAAACCAATAATAAACCTTTATTCACTTAAAAAATTTAAAAATTTATTTTTTGATTGGTTATTACAAAATCCATTTTATTCCATAGAGGAGTTTTTTGACAGTAAAATATTGATTTAAATCAGGTTTACTCTGTATTTTCTAGCTCTTTACTGTATAATAAAAACATTAAGCAAATTGGTTATTTATTTATATTAATTATATGGTTAACAACTTATTATTGACTCTGGCTTATAGCCATGTATATGAACCATGACATTGTCAATAATTGTAAAATTCATATGACAAATAAAGATATTATTATTATTATTATTATTATTAACGAACACAAATAAAAGTGCCACTAAATGTGTATATGTTTATTGTGATCAATCCAACGAGAGGCTTAGATGCGTCGGCCAATCAAAGTTCAGGTCGGGTTGTTAAAGAGTTAAACTGAAGTAATTTGTCTCTAGAAGTGAATGATCCATTACATATCAAAGAAAATCACACTATTGTTCAGTTTCTTCAAATTTAGAGATGTCATTGGGCTAAGTTGATATACCGTGGATAGGTTTTATACAATTATAAGGTCGTATTAATTGCCTTTCTTTGTGAACCCTATTTAGACCTTGCTCGCTTTGTCTGGAAAATCAGAGCTTTTCAGTGCAATGGGAGAGAGCTGATAGAGTGTCGTCCAAAAGAAGGTCTCAATATGTCGGCCTTTCAGTTGGCAAAACGGTGCTTATTCCAATTTCATTTCACGATCAGCTTACATTAATATTAGGTAGTAAGTAGTAAATAATCTTTGTATTTAGTTGAAATAGTTTAGAAAACCGAGTAAAACGGAATAAAGACGAATCAAGTACAGAACTTTATTTGATTATAACGGATAATAATTTCTTGTTTAGTAACTATCCATAATCTACAACAATATTCTAGCTAAAGCTTACGTAGATCAGAAACTATTCATTAATACTCAATCACTCAAATGCCGAGTCTATCAGACAAAGTTACCACCGCGGTTGATGAGATGCTGCAGAGTTTGTAACTTCGGTTATCAAGGTTTCCAGTTCAGTTTGCAGCTGGGCTTGGGTGAATCATGGACCTGATTCCGTCACTATCTGGCTGCAACTTTGCATACTTTAATAGAACTTGAATGGAATTTTGGGAGTAGTTAAATGGAACGGTGCATGTTAACTGGCCGTGGGTAAGTGAGATATCTGTTTGAACGCGACATCTTAGTGTTTGGTCGGACTGTAAAAACTTTTTAAGCTGCTAGTAAAGTTTTATATTTTTTGTTATTGAATTTACTAAACAATTTACAAAGGTATTTATGTTGGAATGATGATAATTTATTATAACACATAGTATAGAAAGCTACAACACGTAACTGCATACGGGCAGTCTTAAGTCTTAATAT